>JAHWFP010001294.1:799-27516 GCA_023313725.1 Lithobius niger | reverse complement strand
TGTTCAATCTTTCTCAGTGGTGGCCTAGAGGTCACAAACATACAAAGGAGGGAAATGTTTGTGACCTATAGGTCACCACTGAGATAGATTGAACATCTACTTAGCTCGGCTGGAGCCTGTAGCTAGAACACGCCTCGGTAACGCAGTGTTCAGAGTACCCGGCTAGTAAACGGTTAAAAAGTCCTGGGTTCGAGTCCCAGTCGAGGCAGTTGTCTTTTCGTTCTTTCTCAGATTAGTGTATCGTGTATCCTGACAAGGCCAGTCTTTAATGCATACTGCTTGCATACTGCTTACCCTTTACCTTGTGATTTCTTCTTTATTTAAGAGATTATAATAACTAAAGACAAGGTAATAATCTATTCAGCACATTTGGGCAAGTGGAGGGTAATGGAGAAATTTATTATACCCAGTGTGTTTCCCAGCAGTGCACACCGTTGCAACATTGCATCTGTATTTTCTGCTTGGTAACGGAAACAAGGGGCACAAAGGAATTATTTATTTTCTAGACCCAGCTACATATCTAGACTGCAGCCCAATGTAGATAAGGCTGAAGCGGGCCACCAAATAAACACTACGGGCTTTTCCAGTTCCCATTCCGGGTTTGTTGCTTATGGAACAGACTCCCTGCTGATGTTGTACAGGCACCTTCTGTCCTATGCTTCAAAAGACGCCTACTTGCCTGGTGTCTTAGACCCATACCACTACAAGAACTGGTAAACTCCTTCCCAACGCCAAAAGCTATTGAGCTTCCTGTTAGTGTAGATTCAAATTCAAGTTCATTAATTAATTTATGTTTATAAATAAAATAGAGTTCTATGCACATGAATGCGTGTAGCGGTTGAAGCCTACTGATAAGCTGGAAACATGGTGGTAAAGTAGTGGATGGTAGCCTGGCAGGAGATCGTTGAAAAAACTGAGCAACAAGTGTGATGGGCCTGGCCACAAAGCACTACTTGGAGAGTCACTGTTTAGTGGATGCTCACTTGACCCTTTATCCTAACAACACACCTATGTTACTTTGTGATCATCTGAAAAATTGGCTGTATGTTAACCAATGCTTAATGCCGGTGTAATTTATTCAAATGAGTACATGTTTTTTTCTCTTTTTATTTATTCTTCCCCACCTATTTAAATATTTATTTACGCAAATCGGCTACATTTTGCCAAAGTCAGAAAATACATCCCCCCTTCACTTGACCCAACAATGTTTGCCGTTTCCTAGCAGATGTATACATCAATTCTTGAAAACGTGTTGCTTCTGTTTCGTGATTTCCACTATTTGCTGTTGTCACTGTAATATCTGTTAATGTTGCTGTACCACACATTTTATTCCACTTCCAGTGAAACTAGCATCATTTGTTTAACCCCTTCAGTGCCCAGATGTACTCTAAAGAGAGGTAGTTTTTTTCAGTCTTATTTGTGCGCAGGTCACAACGCGATGTGATCTCACATCCTTGTGGTAGGGAGACCATGACCCTGACCACTTGATCGTAAACTCTTCATTCTTGGATTCAAATTTTTGGTAGTTTTACTTGGGTGAAAGTTCCTGGCACACTGAAGGGGTTAACTGTCGTCATTCGTCAGCATTCAGTATTGTGCAGAACCCAAGGGCTTATGGCTTTCTCTTGACTAGAGCTCTTCTTGCCAGGAGTGCCCATCCGATAAGCTATTGACTTACAGTGCATGTGCATGCATCAGTGGCATTTTTTTCGGACTGAAACCTGCCTGTTTAATGGTTGAAATATAACGCTTGTGAGGACTGAGCGAAATAAAAAAAAAAAAACGCCGTTCCAACAATACTAAATTTCATGCTTGTGTACTATAATAATTTGTTGAAAGCCAACTACTTCTCGTTTTTCAGGTGAACTAGTGAAGCTCTCTTAAAACCTTGAGTGCCATCTCTAAAATTGCCATCTCAATTTTAGGGACTCTTTTCCGTCCTGTTCTTACTTAATATTGCATAAAATGGTGTATACTGTGTAGGGGAATTACTCCCCCTCCTTCATCTGTACTCCATTCCCGACTATCACCTCGGTTATCGTAGTCTGGTTTTCATTCCTCAGTTGAGAGGTGCACCTTGCTGTTATCTGATGTCTGCTAACTTCTTTTACTGCACAGTTGTCATGCAACAATGTCCATGATGTTGTCCATGAGTGAAGTGCGCACCTCTATCCTGAAGCGCCTCGCCAGCATTGATGGAGTCGGGAAAGGGTCTCTGATTGCTGTCTATCGGACGTTTATCACGGCTCTTCTTGATTACCACCTGCCGTTCCTGAGTCCATATCAACGTCACATCCGGTCCCTTCAAGTGTCAGTGAACCACTGTCTCTGTATAGTTTCTGGCTGTCTTGTTACAACACCGGTCCAGGCCCTCTGGGTTGAGTGTTGTGAGCCACCGTTTCACTGTCGCTCTGATGAGCTTCTCAGTGCTTTGTGCACCAGGAATGTCGGGAGGAGACAGAACGACCCCGTAGGAAGAGCCATAGGTGACTACTGCAGTCTTGGTCCTGTTGCCCTGGGGTCACTTGGCGCTCTGGGCCGTGGTGCCTCGGTGCTCCAGAGCCTGTCTACTTTTGGCCCGCTTGAGGTTTCTTGTGTGATGCCATTCTGTCTCTGGACCTGGTGTCCGGAGTTATCAGTGGTGTTCGATGGCATACCCACTGACTGTCTTGGTTTGGGTAGTCTTTCAGGAACCAATTCTTCCTCTTCCCTTCCATCGCCATTCCTGTCATTTTCAACTTCTTCTTGTTCTTGAGGTGCCCTTACCAGATCTTTATCTTGTTCGTTCATTTTCCTCTTTGATCTAGTCTCGTACTGGTGTTCAACTGCAGCAATGGCATTGGTCATTGCGTCTGCTTCTTTCCCTACCCTGCTCGTCCCTTCTTGCTTGACTGTCCTCCTTCCTACACCCCCATTCACAGCTTCTACACTGTCACCATCAGCTAGTGGTTCTTTTTCCTTCATAATTTTGCCACCCAGGAGCTTCCGGATGTTCTTCTGATTACGAAAGACGCAGGAGATTCCCACCTTCGCCAGTGCGCTTCTCACAAGGTGTGAAGAGCACTGGCAAAGGTGGGAATCTCGTGCTTGGCAAAATTATGAGGGAAAAAGAGGCACTAGCTGATGGTGACAGTTTACAAGCTGTAAATGGGACTGTAGGAACGAGGACAGTCGAACAAAAAGGTACGAGCAGGGTAGGGAAAGAAGCAGATGCAATGACCAAGTAGATGCAATGACCAATGCCATGGCTGCAGTTGAACACCGGTACGAGACTAGGTTAAAGAGGAAAATGAATGAAAAAGAAAAAGATCTGGCAAGCGCACCTCAAGAACAAGAAGAAGTTGAAAATGACAGGAAGGGAAGAGGAAGAATTGGTTCCCCAACACCAATGTAGTAGTCTATTGGATCCCCTGCAGCGACTGCCTATAAGGCTATATAGGAGAAACAAAAAGACAAATTTGTGTGAGAATCAAAGAGCGTATGAAAACAACTGAGGACGAAGACAAAAAGAATGGGGTAGCAATGCATTGTTTGAGAACCAGCCATAACATCAATTGGGAGCAAACGAAGATCATGCTCAAGTCAGACACAAGGAAGGAAGCACACCTCCGAGCTTTGGATTCAATCAGTATACATCATTGCAGAGAGCAGTCAGTACTACTAATGAATATACAGGAGTCGGCTTACAAACAAATTGGAAGTATGATGACACCAAATTTGAGAGATAACTGGAGGCTAAATGGGAAAGTTTTCTTCCCAAGGCCCCTGTTATGGGAGACGATGACACCAACGTTAGCACAACAATGGATGTGAGCGGCGCTAACAACAACAAGGCTAGCAAACTCAATAACAGGCCAACTGTGAAGAGGAGGGAAGTTTGAAAGCTAAAAGTCCGTTAGAGAGTAGAAGTGTAAAAGTATAAAGTCTCTTGGGCTGCAGCCTGAAGTAGAGAGTTTAGAAGTGTGAAGTCGACAACTAGAATGGTTACCGAAAATTCGCAAGTTTGCAAGTTTTTGCTGGTAACTTGGACAGTTTTTGATCCTGCATTTTGACTTAAGTTATTTTATAATGCACCTCAACCAAAGTGTTGGTACCGTACCACCGGTTTTTTGTTTTTGAAATACTTCTAAATATAAAAAGAGCAATAAAAAATGTTGTATTACCATTTTATACAATATTAAGAAAGAACAGGGCGGAAAGCCAAATCGGCTCGGGAAGTTATAAATGTTTTTTATATGTCTAATTATTCTTTTGGTCTTTTCGTAATTAGAAAGGCCGATTATTGTATAATGTACAAAGTTTGATAACATAATAGCAATAGCAAGATACATACGGCAACTTCCAAGATAGAGGCACACTGAATGGGTGCTCTCTCTTGTGTTATTAGTGATTTTTTAGTGTTATCATTTTTTTTTATGTGTGACCAAGAGGGGAATTACCCCTCGGAAATTAAAACTGAAGTGCATTTTTATGCCCTTGTGGTTATACATCTTGCTGTCAGGAGCAGAATTTTGTAATCATATCCTTCTCAACTACATATCAACTGATATTTTGTACAATGTTTAGTGTTATACTAATTTACTTGTTTATTTATTGCAGGTAGCGTTTCATATTGAACCATTTACAGATCGAAATCAGGATACACTTCGGTCAAGCCTTAGGTATATCATAGACAATTATGGAAGCCACCCTGCGTTTTACCGACACGTAATCGGCAAGAAGAAACTTCCCATGTTTTATATTTACGATTCTTACCTACTTACTAGCAAACAGTGGGGTGAGCTCCTGCATCCGGATGGAAAATTCTCTCTGCGTGGCTCTGACCTGGATGCTTTTTTCATTGGTCTTCTAGTACAACAAAGTCACAAGGCCGAAATACGAAGATCCGCATTTGATGGCTTTTATACATACTTTGCAGTCAACGGATTCAGCTATGGTTCTTCATGGAAGAACTGGAAAAGCCTCAACACATTTGCTCGTGAAAACAAATTAATATTTATACCAAGCGTTGGTCCTGGGTACATAGATGAAAGCGTTCGTCCATGGAATGTGCAAAACACTC
Organism: Lithobius niger; assembly: GCA_023313725.1. Taxonomy (NCBI): domain Eukaryota; kingdom Metazoa; phylum Arthropoda; class Chilopoda; order Lithobiomorpha; family Lithobiidae; genus Lithobius; species Lithobius niger. The sequence goes on along the minus strand of JAHWFP010001294.1, from coordinate 22,454 downwards.
GCAGTCGCCGAAACGGGACCTACTACGAAATGGCTTTTAGGTTGGCTATTTCTTCTGGTGCTAAACTTGTGTCGATAACTTCTTTCAATGAATGGCATGAAGGCACACAGATTGAACCAGCCATTCCTAAAAATTCCGAGCACAATAAATACTTCAGCTACACTCCCCAGCAACCCGATTTTTATTTGACACTTACAAAAAAATGGGTGACTCAGGTCAGATAGCATGCTCATAGTCGGAGCAGCAAGCTTATAACTGGATTCCATGCGTGAAAACAAAACATTCCAGTGCCTCGACACTATTTCCATATTTTTGTATTAAGTTATTGTGTTTTATGTTCGCCATGTTTGGGTTTGTATTATGTGTTTGTATTTTGTGTTTGGCATGAGAAAAACATTTTTGATGTAAATAAACCCATGTAGTTGACAGTAACAGTGAGTTGGTGCACGTACGTAACACAATAGGAACGATATTGGAAATAGCCCGTTTGATTGAGAAATGAAACAGAAGAGTAGATGCTGTTGCTGCACCCAGCTGTTAGGGACCGGTCATTATTTACCCGCTGAAGGGGGGGGGGGGAATACAATTTTTTGACTCTCTTAAGGGGGTTGCTTACATTTTTCAAGTCCCGTCATGATAGGGGCCACACTGAACAACTGGAAGAAAAAGTCATTTTTGGACCTAAAAAATGGCACTTTCAGCAGTCAAAATTTCTCAAAATGCCCCAGATTCTGGGGGAAAGCCCCCCAGATCCCCCAATGATGTCAGTGTTAAATGTTTTTATGCAAGTATAGTTTTTACAAAAATCTATATAGAAAACCCTTGGCACCTGGTTTCTTGGCTTCTTCGGTCTTTCAGGTGCTAACCATGTTACGGATGTGGGCATACAAGTAAACAGTGTATTCATTATACTTCTTGTATGAATCTCGACAAGAAATTGGTGTAGGGGACATTTTATAGAACATTTTTAAACCAACCTGTCTTGTCGTTAAAAACGAGACACGTTTCCTTACAGCTAATGGTCGGTGTGGAGAGCTACTTACTTATTTTGGCTACAGCACTAATTCGCATTTTCATTTCCTCCGCTCCCCCCAGCCTTAAATAATGACTGTCCCTTATGATGGGATAGAAATAAAACGTATGAATATAACATGGCTGAAAATGATGTTTATGTGTGGGGAAGGGGGAGGGTGACAACCCAACCATCAGTCCAAGTTGGAAATACGGGAGTACCATTTTTAAATTTGGGGGGGGAGCATTTGATATTAGGGGGCTAACTCCTCACTGGACCAGGGGATGATAGGCACCACTGAATGATACCATTTTCTGTTATCGATTCAATGCACTCGAATGTTACCTTATCGAACGATCACTTCCAATTCCAATAATCACATTGTGAAGATTGTTAGCATAGTTATTTTTACTGTACTAACATTGGTTCAAGCCATGACTACTCATAACAACCCAGATGGTACCAAATGTACCATCATACCAGTGAATGGCCAAACGAACAGTTATTTCCGGGTGAACTCCACCGCCAGCTGAAAACATTTACTGTATGGCTGAAACTGCATCAAATATTGACTTTGTCACATCCGGCAGTGCCCGGACATCCATACATGATGAATTGAACTAACTGAAACTTGCTGGTGATTTAATCAGATTCTTGGGTGCAGCAAACTAATCAAGCTCCAGTATGAGCGATGACCAGATGACTCTCTCGTCGCTTGCCTTGGGGGCAAAGCAGGGAGACGGGAGTTGACTGCAAGTATTGCACGGAGGGCTGGAGAGAATCATGGTAACGGCATCGGGGAAGGCAACCATGACAAGCTCCCCCTCACTTCCTCCGAAATGTGGAGCCAGTCAATAAGAAATACACATCCAATGCAAAGTTGAAAAAAATCTATATGTATAAAACCCTTATCGTATCTTTTCACTCACTACCGTGCACAATTTCAAAGTCACTCATCCATACTAGTAACAATAGTTCTAATTACCGGGAAATGGATATCATGGATGGCTATATTCATCAGGCTCGTTCCTTACAGCCGTCATGTACTGAAATTTGGACCATCGAAAATTTTCAAGATGTTGACTAGTATATCTTTGATTTTGGAATTTTTATTTGAAAAATTGACATTGAAAATTGAAAAATGTTACCGTACAAAGTCTTTCTGTTTTCAAAGTAAACTTCACAACATTTTTAAACGAATAAATGGTCACTGCTATCAAACAATTTAGGTGCATGAGACTACTGCTGCTTAACCCTTTTGGCTCCAAACAATGATATGTCGCCGCATCAAAACCTTATCTAAAAACGTCTGATGAACGATACATCTTCCCCTCAGTTCAAAGCCCCCATTGCAAAGAAAAACTTACAATTGAGTACAACGGAGATGGAACTCCAATTTTATTATGCCACTAAAAGTTAATAAAGTGGTTCTCGGGAGTGCCCGCATGGCTTTTTTTCTTAGTGCGTTAAGTTTTTTTTTAAGCCTGGGTCAAAAAAAAATTCTGATCACGCATCAACATTTTAATAAAACTCTTCCTGGAGCTGCTGACCATGGCAACTTGAGCTCGATTCACGTGATAGCCATTTGCGTTGATGCTCTAGATAGCCTATGCTTGAAATTTTCTCGGGATGAGAATTGTGACAAAGTTGGCTTTATATCAAGTAAACAAATCCACTGTTGTTGTGGGAGGTTTTGAGGATATCAATAAATGTAACTATTGTGGAGATGGGTTTCGTAGGCTCCATGATATGCTAGCGTCACCATCACTAAAGTTGCAAAGACTGAGAATCATGAATGCCTGTCATATCCTTTAAACACGCGGTTTCGACGCTGCAGAACTGGGAAAATGGTTTCGTTTTAGAATGCCTTCTACTACATAGTGAACAGAAATCATCGAGTGTGGAAAGGCTTTTGTGAACAAGTTTTATTTAACTTGACATATGCCGCGGAAAGAAATCGTTTAAATGTGTTGAATGCGGAAAGGCATTTGACAAGAGGAGTGATTTATCGCTGCATGCAATTATACAGTGGTTTAAAAGCATTTCAATGTATCGAGTGTGGACAGGTTTTCACTCACAAGCGTTATTTAATATTTATTTAAGGATGCAGGTACTTGTATACAGGTGGAAGAAACCATTTTAACGTGTTGAGTGCAGCAAGGCTTTGACGGTACCATATATTGTACGTTAACAGCACTTGCAGAGAGTGGAAAGAAAACGTTTGAATGTGATGATTGTAAAAACGCGTTTGAAAAAGTCGTTTATCGCTGCCTGTGGTTAGAAGCCATTTAAACGTGTTGAGTGTGGACAGACTTTTGCTCAAAAACGTTATTACGACGCACACATCTGTACACAGCTGGAAGAAACCGTTTGAATGTGTTGAATGCAGGAAGGCTTTGGCAGTACAGTATACTAACAGTGTAAAGAAAACTTTTGAATGTGATGCTCGTGGGAAGGCTTTTGCGCACAAGTCTAAGCTGCGGAAAGAAACCGATTGAATGTAGCAAGAGTGATAAAGCTTTTTTGCCGAAGTGTTATTCAAAGTTCAATTGGTATTAATTGCAAACATTTTTAAAGCTTAATTTAGAAATGCTGGCTTTACCAATCTGTGGTTATACCAGTATTTGGAAAAATCCAACTATTGTAGCCTATACTGTACTCTTATTACAACAAAAGTGATGGGGGCATACCAGTTTTTGTTTTGGTTACAAAAAAAAAAAGCCATCGCTCACATCTGAAATATTGCAAATAAGTAAGGCTGCACCAATACCAACTTTACCGATCCGATACCGATCCGGTTTTATCCAATTTTGCTGGTACCGATATACAAAATTGTATCCCCAATTTTGCATAAACGGTGTAATTTTCTGCAAAAATTCAATAATTATTAAAATAAAAAAATTTGAATAGTAGCCCACAGTTAAGACCTACCTTGGAAGATACTCAGTGATTTCCTGAGCAAAACGCCGCGAACCGCATGTCGTAATCTCGAACGGTTCCAGAGTTATCAATATTTTTGAGAATGTTGCCGATACCGGTCCGAGACCGAAGCCACTAATGTCGGCACCCGACCGATCCAGTATCGGTGCAGCCTTACAAATAAGATATAAAAATAAACTGACGCTCGCTCGGATCAATTTTTTTTAATACTACTCCCGAGAATCACTCAATTAATTTTTAGCGACCTTAGATATACTCGGTGTATTTAATTCAATATCATCTTTTAATTACCTTAATTGATGTTTTTTGTTGGTAGTGTTGTCAAAATGATGTGAAATTGTTTTTGTTTGCTGAAAATAGCCCTTGGTTCAAGTTGTCGTAACGCAAAGCGCGGCCGCATTCTTGGTCGCGTTGGAAAGCTGGAAGTCCCCGTTGTCTTGCGTACTTTGAATGACATCAACTTCTATGTCACTGCGTTTATTCCCCAAATAAATTGCTCTGTTGCAACCTCCTTCGGTATCGCAGGCTACGATTGATTTGTTCGTGGTAGGTGACCATTGATTACATTGGGGCCGTCTCGAGTGACGTCACACGAAGCGAGTCAAGGTCACAGCCATTGGCAGCAGCAGGCACGTGTCTTTTGCAACAGCGAGCTAGGAGTCACGATGGTGCCCGAAGACGGATTGCTTTCAACGATAGTAAATACTGGGGAAATAAAACAACTTATACAGTGTTAAAAACATCAAAGAAAGATTTTGGAAGCAGTACACGATGCTGTAATGGTAGAATAACCAGTGGATATTATCATTTCAAGGTCTCCCGGGTACTGCCAGTTGAAATTTTTTAACTGTGTAAACAGGACGGAAAGCTGAATACGTACCTATTTACGTTGCCTTTAGGACTGATATGGCTGAGTGCTAGGACTTCGACCTTTGGTCTCAAAGGTCGTGGTTTCAATTCACGCTCAGACTGCCTGAGCGCGAATTGAAACCATGACCTGTGAGAACAAATGCTGAAGTCCTACCGCTCAGCCATGTCAATTAGCTGAGCGATAGCACAGGGGCTAGGCGCACGAATCGCGTACATGCGGGAATACTCAATGTGGGTTCAATTTGCTCTCGGGCAGTTTGACAAATAAGTCAAAAGGCAACATAAATAGGTATGTATCTGTATTTGTTAAGTGTAGTTGAACTTCAACATTTTTTTTGTTATGAAAACATAATACATTACAAGGGTCCCCAGGTATATTTTCATGTAATAATTTACAATATTTATTTTGTTATGAAACATAATAGGGTCATTCCACATCAGATCAACCAGAGCTCCCTGCCACACCATCACCAATTTTTTTTTTCTTGCATGTAGGTTTGTGAGAGAGACGAACTTTGAAAAATTTTACACTTCTACAATCAATATTGACCGAGTTATTAATTATTGAAAATATGCAAATTTAGGCTAGCGCTAGTGCTTTTTTGCACAATTTTGGGTTTAACTCCTTACATTATTGCTTCAAAGGTACGCAATTTGGTTTCTAGAAGTATTTTTTTGTGCTGAATCCAATGGCACAAGCGAAATTGGGCTATCTTTTATGGTTTGGGTGGCAGAGCCTTTGTGAATGCCTTTCTTTGAAAATTAAAATTGGGATGTGGGAATAGTCCTAAACTGTCCATTTTTTTTCCAGTTTTTAGGGAATGTTTGAAGTTTATAACCCCCAAAAACAAATTGTTGGCATTCCGCAACATTGTTCAGAAAAAAATTTCTAAAGTATGTTGTGTTTATTAAAACCGTGCAATAATGTAATTGACATAAATGAAACTGTACGCCTACTCATGGTTCTAAATTTAAATTTCCAGGCACAAGAACACATTTTGCAGTTGAATTTTCAGAAGTTAATCACTAACTAAATTGCTGCACTAACAGCGTTGATAATATTCAAGACATATGGAAAATGTTTGTACGTGAAGGCGGTATTTACGATTAGGGTCTTTCCTTATAGTCTTGGAAATGGTGAAGAATCAATTTGACTGTCTCCTTCTCTAAATAGTATTGCCGTCCACTGCTACCATGAACTGTAGCAGCTGGTACTAACCTCAAAACGTGGACAAAGGGGATGTTGCATGTGTCTTTTCTTCCAGGCCACACCAACACGATTGTTGCAGTGCATAAAATTTACATGCACATCATCTTCATCTTGATCACAACCATTTAGGCAGCAGATGTACCAATCGTCATAGTAGACAACAGCAACATATTTTCCTGGACGTAAATCTTCTACATTTATGCTAAACATATGCTTTGAGCCAGCAACAATGACTTGTGAACTAACTTGATTTTTATCAGAAGACAAGAAATATCTTCAGCTCAGTACTGTTCACAGGCACAAACTTGTGGTGGCTTCTCATACCTGGAACTGTTTTGCCCTTTTCCAGTCTGTCTATTAGTGCTAATGAACGGGCCATAACCTCATTTTGGGATATGAAGAAGAATCTATGCCTTACACTTTCGTCTTTTGCCCATTTGCAGAGATCTTCTGGCGACAAAATATGGTGCTCTTTGTGGCCTGGAGACTAGCACATGATTTTGCCACGAGGTTGCAACGAAATTCCATTCGGCTTGGACACCAATAAAATCTTGCTAATGGAAACAAAAATTAACAAATTCTTATAGTTTTTGTACTGGGCACTAGGTCCGTCACTGAAGTAATGAACTTTCTTTAAGTTGGGTAGAATTTCTGTCATCAGACGATTCATCACCACAGTCAAGAATGTATGCACGGTAGCTGTCATGGTGTCAGTCACTGTACCTCAGCAGCTTGCAAAGATTTTAATTTCACATTTTGGCTGGAAGGTTTTAGTTTTAGCAATGGTAATATGGATCCATATTACCCTTGGTTTTAGTTTTGAGTATAGTTTTAATTTCATTTTCACAAATGAGTTTCAATTCTACTTTAGAAATCTTGTCACATTCATGAATTGCAGTGTAAAATTATTAAAAAAAAATTAAATAATAGAGCTATTGGGGTTCATAGCAGACTAGCCTACTTTATAAACTTAAAATTAAAATTTACATCTATGAATGCTATATTTATATCAGTTATTTTTTGCGCGGTTTTAATCAACGCATCGTACTTTAACAATTTTTTCTCAACAATGTTGCAGAATACCAACAATTTTATTTTTTTGTCATAAACTTCAAACATTCCCTAAAAACTGGAAAAAAAAATGGACAGTTTAGGAGTAGTCCCACATGCCAATTTTAATTTTCAAAGAAAGGCTTGCACAAAGGCTCTGCCGCCCAAACCGTAAACGATAGCTCAATTTCGTTTGTGCTGTTGGATTCTGCACAAAAAAATACCTCTAGAAACCAAATTGCGTACCTTTGAAGCAATAATGTAAGGAGTTAAACCCAAAATTGTGCAAAAAAGCACCAGCGCTAGCCCTAAATTTGCATATTTTCAATAATTAATAACTCGGTCAATATTAATCCTAGAAGTTTAAAATTTTGCAGAGGTTCGTCTCTCGTACAGACCTACCAGCAAAAAAAAAAACAATGAAAGAAATCAAAGGTGGTGTGGCGGAAACTTTTTTCAAATTTGGGTGATTTGACTTGGAATGACCCAATACATTACAAGGGTCCTAGGTATATTTTCATGTAATAATTTGCAATATAATTATTACATCCGTAATTTGCTATACCCGTTGACTGCTAAGTCATTCAACATGTTCACGGTGGCCATTCCTGTGAGGAAATCATCATCCAATTTGTTTATATTTTAAACTTTTCCCCGTTTCATTGCACATATTTACATTAACCACCTCAGGAGGAGCAACTGAAGTGGGATGCTCTGAGTGAGTGAAGTGAACAAGTAAACGGCATTTGGTAGCCAGTGCGCGCAAAACTGACCAAATGAACTGCATCACCCTTCCAGTTTCTTTATTTTTAAAACAATCCAGATTCATTGCATGTACTTACGCTAACCAAGGGAGGAGCAAGCGAAACGAACGAAAATCTGCGTTTGTAAGCGCATGTGCACAAAAGTTTGATCGAAGTAACTTAGTTGGTGAAGAATGAACATACGCATGAGCGACCAAACCGTGCCAATGTTGAAAATAGTGCATCAAACACCATCCATGGAGCATCCCACGTGGGGAAAGGCGATGCTGCAGGTGTCACCACTCGCAACCTTCACTCGCACCACTTCATAGATTACCCTTAAAATAGGTACCCATCCTTTCGTGTTTGGCATTGTGTACAGGTCGCCTAATTCGACCAAAGCCAATAATCTGAAGATGTTTGACCTCCTCGATCTGTTGCCAAAGGGTAATTATTACTAATTAATATCTTCATTACGGGTGATTTCAACTTTCGCGGCATCAACTGGGAGACGCTGACGCTGAGGGAGAGCCTTTTCTGAAATGTATGCTCGCCAAAAAACCTTTCTCAGTTCGTGTGTAGGCCTACCAGGGGTGACTCCATGCTGGACCTCGTGCTTTGCTTTGATCCTGACTTCGTCGAATCCATTGATCATATTAGTAAACTTGAGCACAGCGATCACGATATTCTTCTGATGCGTCTGTCGTTCTATCGTCCCTCTTATTTGTAAAGCCAGTACACGTTTTAACTACATCCAACATATCTTGCCAACTTACACCCTGCATTCTGGTGTGACCACCATGTAGGACGGCTTTACCACTGAGACGCTCGATTAGCTGCAGAAGTGTCGGCACACCCGCCTTGGCGCCGGCCGCCCTCCCAAGTGGCTCACCCCTCTGACTGATCGAAATAGGCTGTGGTCATGGTATAGGCTTTCTGGGAATCCCCTTTATCTTTCTCGCCATGATGAGTTGAGTGAAAATCTCAAGAATAGACTGCAGTTGGAAAAAGGTAATTTCGAGTCACGCATGGCGGCCGCTGCTAAGAATTCGCCTAAACCATTTTTCCAGTATGCTAAATCTGCACAGAAATCTGCCCCCAGTATTGGGCCCCCTGCTCGACTCTGAACTTCAGTTGAAATCTGAACCTGGTGAAATGACAAACTTGCTCTGTGACACGTTTGCCGAAAACTTTCTCACTCTTGACACTTCTGCCGTGAGCTTTCCTGTGCTGCCCATGCATAACAAGTGTATTCCCCCTCTTATTGTTAGTGCTTGTACGGTGATCTCTGCTTTTCGGAGCCTGAAACCATATTCTGTAACAGATCCTGATGGTATCCCCTCTGGGTTCCTTGTGCATCACCAAGACAAACTGATTCCTTTTCTTATCGAGATGTTCCAAAACTTTCTGGACACAGGCTTCGTCCCACCAGAATGGCACACTGCAATAATTACACCTATTTTCAAGAATGGCTCCAGGCAAGATCTTCACAATTATTGCCCGATTAGTGTCACTGCCATCTAGGAAAAGTGCTCGAATCAATCATCTACCAGCACATTTTTACCTTTACGACTAGCGAAGGTCTACTGAATGACGGGCAACATGGTTTCCGACCGAATCGGTCTACTGTTACCAATCTTCCTGAATTTCATTCTGACGTCTTTATCGCTCTTGACAACAATGTCCCAGTTGACGCCATATTCATGGATTGTATTAAGGCATTTGACAGAGTCTCCCATCCCCTACTTATTTACAAATTGAGGCAGTATAGTATTGTGGGCCCAATCCTGTCCTGGATTGAACAATGGTTAACCAATAGGACACAGTTTGTGGCAGTTAACTGGCATTATTCGAAGGCTATGCCTGTTACCAGCGGTACTATCCAAGATTCGGTCTTGGGACAACTGCTGTTTCTGCTTTATTTCAACCCTTAAAATGCTGAGGACGAGTATACTCGCCAAAAACACAAGCACAGCTTGGAGTCCTAAAAACAGAGTCCAGAGTATGCACGAGATGGCCAACAATGGAGAAACGACAACAATACTAGGTTCCTTTAACAAGCCGACTCTAGAGACGGCCGTGGCCGAGTTGGTAGAGGCGTGTGCCTGAAGTTAAAGAGCTCCTTCAAGTTGCTAGTTCGAGTCTCGTCCAGGTTACCCTTACTTTTTTGGAGATAGAATATTAATTCAGCAGTCAAAGGGTTAATGACTTTGGAAACTCATCTTGTTTCACGAAGATGTTCGCCGACGATTCCAAAACTCGTGCTATTGTCAAAACTGGGAATGAATACACTGCCCTTCAGAACGATTTAAACACGATGTTTGAATGGTGTGATACCTGGAAACTCTCAATGCACCCCGAGAAAATGGTTGTGATGCATTTAGGAAGCGCAACCCCGAAAGGGACTACTTTTGGGGAACGTCCCAGCTTCCTACCATAAATCAAACTGTGGACCTGGGGAGTTATCATCGATAGCAACCTCAATTTTTCTGATCACGTTGCCTCCACCATCAAAAAGGCCAACACTGTCTCCCTCATGATCAGCAGCACTATTTTTTCACGCTGTCCGGATGTTTATATGAAACTGTTCCTTACCCTCGTCCGGCCTATCCTCGAGTATTCCACGGATCTGTGGCGCCGATTCTATAAAGAGGATCTCTGTGCACTCAAGCGTGTGCATAGACGTGCCACCAAGTGTGTCTCAAACTTAGCAGATATCCCGTATCGAAGACGCCTGCATACTCTTAAACTGCCTTCCCTATGGTGGAGATTCGTTCGTGGTGCCACTATCACCCTTTACAAGATTTTGCAACAGGGCTACAGATGGCCAGTTCTTCACTCCCACTTCCAGGTTAATACCCGGGCACATACACGCGCGGTCATCCACTGAAACTCGCTGTCAATTACCATCGACACGAGTAGGCGCGTCACATGTTTTTTGCCCGGATTATTCCCATTTGGAACACCCTCCCGGAGACCGTTGTACTTACCTCTAGCAGCACCAATGCCTTCAAAAATGCCTTTGATAAGCACTTCTCTGAACCACCTGAACTTGTATACTTCTTTGAATAGGCCTACAGTCCATTATACTTTTGTATCCCCCCCCCCCTTTGTGATTGTTGTTGTTGACGGTTTGTGTTTTGCCCATTTGTATTGTGTTTTATTGACCTATGTTTGTTTTGTATTGTATTTTGTAATGCCCGGGAGGGGCGATTTAATGCCGTTCAATTAAAGTTAAAGTTAAAACTAATGCGATGGAATATGTTGACCGGGCCGTGAAGACTTATCTAAGAGCCTTCGCTCAAAGAGTATCAAGATCGCTGGGGTCTCTTCTGTCTCTGCAAACACACTAAGGATAACACTGTATGCAAGCACTGGGAAAACACCGTTTTACCTCTGGCATACATGTGAGCCGAGGAACCCTCTGCAAATTATAAATCGATTGAACTGCTGATGACAAGCATTTACACACCCTGCGCTGAACACACACATTTCAAGCTGTGCTCTTGCTGTGATAATTTATAACAATAATATCAATGCAGCAAAGGTGTTTTAGTCTCTTCAGTATGTGATTTTCCATACCGAGACTCGTGATTTAGATCGCAGCTTCTCAACCTGCCTTTGTGTGAACCGCATTGCTTCCTTTAGATGTAATTTCTTCCCACAAAAGCCACATTTCCCACTTTCCTTTTTCGAGGAAGCTGTCACATTTGTAGAGCACAACACAAGGTTGGATTTGGTGAGTGGATTTGGATCTATGCCTGGATCCACTCAATCCGCAGGTTTGTCAGGGCATCGTTCAAGACACAGCTTCTCACGATGACTCTGAAGAGGTACGAAGTTCCTTACTCTCCCAACGTGTACCCCAGGTCCTCATTTCAATTCAAAATGACTAGCACTGCAGGTTCAGAAACTCCACTGAGGTACCGTCTCCAAGTGAGATTCCACGTTTATACGAGTAAAGTGTCTGGCCATTCATAGTCGCATGCTGACAAAAGCCACACAAAATTGTTCTTCCGGTTAGCGAATGGTATAATTTTGCGTCTTGGTCTGGTTGCAACTGACGTTACTTGATCCTGTTCCTGGTAAACTTCCTCTACAAAGTCCTCCGAGTCGTGCTTGTCACCAGCTCCACTTTTCAACTAGTCTGCTTCTTCTAAATTCTCCAGAGCTGTTGACACTGATTGTTGTTGTATCTTCAGCTCTCCGAAGGTGATTCTCGATAATCTGAACTCCCTGCCGGTGCTTCTTCACTCTCATGTTTCTGCTTCTGGAGTGTCCTGTTCAGGTCTGTACCTGTCTATGGTTTGTGGATGGAAGTACAGTTCCACGTCTACCATGTTTATTGTTCTTACATGAGCTACATCATTGGTCGCCTATTTGTTAAGTTACCGCTTTCCTTAGCACTCGGTACCAACTTCACTGCAAACTTTACAGAGAATCCTGCCTGTTCATTCGACCTTCGGTGATTCTTGATCTTCGCTAACTGGTGCTCTTTGAACTCCACAGGTCTGTGCTTCTCATCGTTCCATGTTATTTTTGCAGACGCACGCATCAGGTCGTGCATTTTTCCTATGGCTCCATGAATGTGCTTCGTACTTGTGAACTGTGAGATCAGACTGGTACACCGGCAGATTAGAATTTGAAGAGGGTTCCTCGGCTCACGTGTATGGCAGAGGTAAAAAGGTGTTATCCTTAGTGTATTTGCAGAGCCAGAAGTGACCCCAGTGATCTTGATACTCTTTCAGCGATGGCTCTTACACAAGTCTTTATGGCTCGGTCAACATGTTCCGTCGCATTAGCTTGCGAATGATAAGACTCAAACCACCTGCAGGATCGCCATAGTCTGGGGGAAAGTCCATTGTCAGCCACCACTGCCTGTAAAAATTTGGTTGCTCCTGTCTTTACAGTAGTGAGTCTCGCTGACACGAGCCAGATAAATGTGTAAAAATCCACCATACGTTCCTGGCGCAGGTTTCCAGTAACAGAGTGACGAAGTCTATCTCTTGTTACGTGCATACAATAGTTCGGAATTCCTGGCTGCATCCCTCCAGCTTTCTTGGTTTGTACCGCTTAGCACATTGCGCATTGGGTTGAGGCATTGGGTTGAGCGGATTTGGAGGCACGGTTGCTAAAAGTCTATTTGCACTTGACGAGTGGTGTGAGTTGAGGTCACAAACGAACCTGCGGTCTCTGCGGCAGCATGCCCACGATTGTATTCAGGGGATGGCAGTCCTACAAGATACTGAGGGCAATCTGCTGTCCTAATTCCTGGCCCTGGGGCTATGGTTGTCCCTCACATATTCCTCCTCATCCCTCGTACTTACGTTTTTTTGCTGTCAGTTACGTTTTTGTTTTTTATTCTAAGTTTGTCCCTTGTGTATGGTAAATACATAAATAAATTAAATAAATCAATATTGTAGCAAGTATTAAACAATAAACCAATGTGAACAGTTAAGAATGACAACTGGCTTAAAATTCATAATGTAGCTTTGTGGTATTTCTTCGTTTAATGCTAACATTTACCGTTCGTTTAATTGCCGTTTGCTTAAGGGGCAATTACAACCATTTTGACATGCATGCTTTACTTTTGGATCATTTATACAATAACTAAACACAAGAATTGCGGTAAGAATACGTTACGTACGTCCGATACAATTATTTAATTATTGCATCACCAAAACATGACATGGAGACCACCATTGTTTTACTGGAACGCGCTGAAATTAATGCCGACTGATGTCACTCTTCGATTTCTACTCGCAGCCGAGTGAGATAGCTCTATTGGTTGCGAGACCTCGAGCGTCTGACGGCCTTAGCTGGCCGACATTTGTAGTGGCTAGCTAAGGCCGTCGGACGCTTGAGGTCTCACAGCCAATAGAGCTATCTCAATCGGCTGCGAGCCGAAATCGAAAAGTGACATCTGTCGCCATTAATTTCTGCACGTTCCAGCAAAACAATGGCAGTCTCCGTATCGTGTTTTGGTAATGCAATAATTAAATTGTTGTATCGGACGTACGCAACGTATTCTTACCGCAGTCCTTGTCTTTAGTTATTGTGTAAGTGATCCAAAAGTAAAGCATGTATGTCAAAATGGATGTAATTGCCCTTTAAGTGTAATAAGTGTCTGTTTGGCTGGGTGGCTGGCTGAGCATGTTTCAATTGTCAAAACATCGAATGGCTATTGTAAATCGTGTGAAGTGGCTCTCAGTTAGTTTTTATCGCAATGGTTATTAATAATCGTAAATCGCCCAGCCTGACTGTCAAATCACGTAAAAGACGTTAACCCTACAGTGCAACAACTTTAAAAAAATATACTTTCGTTGACTTTCGTAGCTAGAATAAAGATTCAACGAACATTATTTCAATAAAATTATTCACTTACTGGGTTTTTCTTCAGCTTACGTCATTGTCGTGCTGCTGGGGCTAGAACTGTTTATTTCCATTCTTTTACCTGGATTTCATTCGGGCACTTTCGTGGTGTGGTACACGGCTTGTGTTGCAGCTTTGTTCTCTGTGTTTTCATTTGTGTTAGCAATTACACACTGGACAATATGTAATAGTTACTGGTGAGAAACTCACGGTTATAGATATTTAACCCACGGGTGCGATGATTGGCCCGACGAGAGTATGCAAATTGTGGAGTGTGGAGCACGAGACAGATTTGCATCCTCGAGTCGGGACAAACATCGTAGCCCTGGGTTAAAAATCGTTAACCGTGAGTTTTCACCAATAACTAATTTATACCACGGTTTGGACGTCAAGCTAACTTGTTTTTATTGCTAGCCTAAAATATTTACCTGCATGTTATTAATGCTTTCTATATTTTGGAAATGCTCCCGTCCAAAACATGAATTTAACGCTCTCCCGGTCCTTGGATTGGCGCTCCCTGAGGCCCATGTCCACCGCTAGGTGGTGACCCGTTCCCGCTCCTTATCACAGTTTGTTTTGGGACGCGACAATCGCTATCTACACGTTCTGACATGGACAAAGGAAGAAAACTTGCATCCTGCCCAGGAAAGAGTGGATTGAAATGCGGAAGAAGGCTTAACAAGCGGGATCCGCATGAACTATGCAGGAGATGCAAAGTTTGTGACTTTAAAACTTATAAATCTGCCGAACATTGTGTGGGGATGGACCCTGCGATCATCGCCGAGACTGAATCAACAAGGGCCGAATCCACCAAAAGAATGGATCGTAGGAAAAGAGCGCGAGAACTGGCTATACTAGGTGGTAATTCATCTTCAGCTCAAGATTTGGGCATGTTTTTGGATTCCGGAGACGAATCGGTAGCATCATCTAACGACCATAGGGCGCGGGCGCGTCCATTGTTGATGTTCAGTCCGGGTCGGCAGCGAACCCCCCATCAGCGGCGGACATCGCAGGTATGGTGGCCAAATGCGTGGCAGCGGAACTAAGCAAATCGGAGACACGAAGGAAGGCAGAACAGAGAGCTGCGGAAGAAAAGTTAGCCTTAGCCACCCAGCAAGGTATTCTTGATACGTTTGCAAAGTACTTTAAGATTCCGGGCTCAAAGGAACCCCTGTCGAAGTCGGCGGCTACTGCGTCGACACCAGTCCGGACTGGCGGCCTCGAGAACCAACAGGAAAACTTCACCCCACCAGGATCTCCGAGACGGGAAGACGGTGCGGATATGAAAAGGTATGATATCGATGACTCATCTCCCAAGTGTAGGAGAATGACTATAATGCACGATAGTAACACGATGGTTTTAAGGAGCACCCCACAAATTACCGACCACTTATCGATGGGGACCGACTGGACTCGATCCGGGCTGGAACCCTCAGCATGTTCAAGCGGACTGGAGGGAGACGAGGGCGGACAAGGATGGCCGGACTTGTTCGTGTCCCAGTCCGGGACTGCAGGATGGAGCAGCTGACAGCCAAGAGCGGACTTCACGCAGTCCGGGTCTCGGCCGAACGCGGACAACCCTAACTCTACCTCGCAACCACATCTTCCGTGAGGTTTGCCAGGATCGTGGGAAAGCAAGTGGGCCACGTACGGGGGTCATTGGTCGTGGCCAAACTACAATGGTTGGCCACAACAACCGGGTGCGATTACGGGTAGCCAAGGGCCCGCAGTCACGGGTTGGCAATCCCCCCTCACCAGTGCTAAATAGTACGACGATGGGTCAGTCCAACACTAGCAGTGCATCGATCACCAATACAGTGCCAGTGAATAACTCGGTACTTTTAATCAGTCCTGTGCCTTCTGTTGGTGGAAATCAGTGCGCGTAAAACATTATCGACCCTGGCCATACTCCTGAGAGTGACTCGAGAGGTACACACAGTAATGCCGGTACGGTCGACGTACATTTTCGGATCGACCCGGACAACTCGAACGGATTGGGTGATAGGGTGGACACAGTACTTGAAGCCATAGAATGGAAGTGGGTGGTGTACGAGGTGTACCGATCGTTACCTACCGACCGACGAGGTGTACCGATCGTTACCCACCGCATTTTGCCCTTAAGTAGTGGTGCAGGAGACCCCAGTGGGGGAATCGCCTGCGACTTCGTTCGCAAATCAGGACCGGATCGCGAAAGCAGTATGTAACCTTCCACAATCCCAAGTGTTATTCCACCAACTCCTTGTGAATGGTGGTGTGCTCACGGATAAAGGGAAAGTGTTGTCAGCAGTGACCCCCCCCCTCGACTTATCGAAAGGAAACCTTTCCTTCTCAGTCATAAATGGCGGGGCCCCACGGACAACACGTTACAGGACGTACCACGAAACGGATTATATACCAGTAGAGAGCAAAACACACATGGAATCAGTGCTCCACGTCCCCCTTGGATCAAAGTGGTCACTTCCCAATATGAAGAGGAAAAAGTCATTAGAGCCACTCTGCGAGCTAACTCTACAGCTGATATGGCTTACACAGCGGCGACACCCAAATTAAAAGATTTCTTGACAGCTAACCTGGAGGACAGAGACATAGGAGACATTCACAAAAATTCACCATGGTTGTTCAATGGCGAATTGCTTACGATTGCTCCAGAACTCAGGGAAAAAGCCAGTGACCAATTAACAGCGCCAACGCAGCAGTGGTAATGGAAAGGGTTCCGCAAATCAGTCATTTCGTGATCACGTCCCACGAGGGGGCGTTACACCACCACCAGGTGTTCCAAAGACCCAACCGCAAACCCAACAACCCTCTAGCGGACAGACCAGACCAGACTGGTGAGTAAGGGAGCTCATCAGGAATCGCCACCGGGCACACAGGGTTTCTACAGCGCAGCGAGAATCATTCTGAAGCGAAGCGGGGGATAGGGCCTCATTTTCAATTTGCGGCGCCTCACTGGTTTCATTAAGTGCGACCACTTCACAATGGAAACATTGGGGTCGATCAGAGAAGCTATTCAGCCAGGGGAGTTTACCACGTCAATGTCAATAGACTTGGAGGACGCAAACCTCCATGTCCCTCTACACCCGTGTGTTTAGAAATTTTTACGACTGGTCTACCAAGGTAAGATTTACCACTTCGTAGTTCTTCCCTTTGGCCTGTGCCCGGCACCGCACGTATTTAGAGTTGTGATGAAGCCAGTGTTAACAACCCTGCATCGAATGCTGATCGATGTTAACGCATTCTTAGACGATTGGCTGTTACGACAAGCGAACAGGACAAAATTGGAATGGAACACCTCTCAGTGCATCAAACTCCTGTCAGTGTTGGGATCAGAAGTCCTTCAGCAGCTCAAGTTTGTGGAGGGAGAGGGGTGGGTGGGAATTAGACAGATGCATCATTTTGCTGGTTTGGCTGATAAGCTCGCTCGTGTTTTCGAAGCTGTTCGGAGTGAATAAACTTCAATATGTGAGGCAGCAAGGATAGATAGACTGCGGAAATTCCGGCAAGGTAAGTAACTCTTTTTGTGCGTTTGTAGTTTGAGTATTGTTTCAAAACGTACGGTGTATCGGTATGAATGAAGGTCATTCCAGTTTAGTTTATGGAGGGGGGAGTGGGTGGTAGATGGACGAGTCTTTTGGCTGAAGTTTGTGGGAGTTGGACAGATCCGTCGTTGGCTAGATTTCATGCTGGTAAGCTCTGTCATGTTTCAAAGCTCTTTGGAGTGAATAAACTTCGATATGTGAGGCAGCAGGGACAGAATGATACTGTGGGATATTCTGGCAAGGAGGGTACTTCATATTGTGCGTTTGTAGATTGAGAATTGTTTAAAAAGTATGGTAGTAGGGTATCGGTATGAATAAAGGTCATTCCATTTTAGTTTGTGGAGGGAGGGGGGGGGGAGTTACCCGGAGTGAATGAACTTAGATATGGGCAAGATAAGTGAGTCAGCAGGGATAGAATTTCATTCTAAACATTCCAACACCTTAAGTAAGTCCTTTTGTACGTTTTTATTTCGTTATGTTTTCGGATGCTGTATTTGGTTGTTGGTGTGCGTATTCAGAAGTGTCTGAAGTGTGGGTTATTGGCAAAAGTGTGAAGTAACTTGACAAAGCTATTATTTTTACCACAGTGATCCAATCCCTTCTACTCACTACATGTTTGGCTTGCCTAATATAAAGTTGGATTGTTAAGCACACCTAAATGAAGTGGCAGTCGTAATGGACTTCGATTATTACGAAGCATTTGTTTAGGTTATTTTACAAAGAACTAAGAAGAGAAATGAAACTGGCATAATAAGAGAAATAAACAAACATCTAGCATAGCATCTGGGGACTGAAATGAAGACTACTGCAATAGATAAGAAAAAAAAAAGGACGTATTATCCTGTTCAATTTCTGGCCACGTGAGAACATGTGAATTTGGTTTTCTCCTGTTAGAATGCACAACACTGGCTATCACTGCAGTCCCCAGACACTACGATGGGTATGTGTTTACACAAGAACTACGAATTTATAGCGACCTGCTTACAGGCTATTTAGTTTTTCTAAAATTGTTTACAACAATGTTGCAAACACGCTGAAAGCACGGCCTCTAGTAATGTTGTAGAATTCATTGTTAAAATTTTCATTGTTGGATGGACAAACTCGTCGCATACTGTACACACAAAACCAACTAGAAATACTGCAGACATCTGGGCTGGTATTAGATGTTTGCCTATCTTTTGGACAAGGATTTGTAACATTCAGTCAAAAAGATAAAATCCACAATCTGTGAAGTGATGCAGTATTAATGTTATGATATGTATATAAAGACAGCTTTGTACAAAAATAAACACATAAAATTACTAAAAATTCTTAAATTTCTTTTAATACACAAAATAAAAAAAAAATGCAACAATACGCTATTCACAGCACATTGAGAACCAAAGTTCTGTCAATTTTAAAAACCAGGACCACCGTACAAAAATACGGGGAGTATATTTCCTTAAATTCACTATACTGATAAGTCTGCATTGGTAGAGAATTGTTAGCAGCGGTCACCACTTGTATGACAGGTTAGAGATGTGTGCTACGTTGTCATTGTTAATTTTAGTGTCTTTGTTTTTAAACAATAGGTGTTTACAATGCCAAACAATGTCAACGTAATGATAAAAAAACCACAATCAGTCAGTCTGTAAGCCACCCTAGCCAACTAAAGTAATTTTGTCGGTTTCAGTTTTAGGTACGGTACCTAGCGCATGGGCAATATTTCTACTTCATCTGGGCGTTAACAGAGCATACTAGAATATGTATTCCTTAGCACTGATTAGCCACACACGCACACACACCTGTTGTTTTTTACGATGGTCCTGTGAAAACTTACAAATGAGAAGGTCCAATGTTAAAAAAAAAATTGAAATTTAATAATATAGAAAGTGGAACCCTTACATCAGAGGAATACATCGAGTAAGCAGATACACACACAGTAATGTCATTTACACAGTAATGTGTTTGTTAGAGACCCGTGTTTTCCAAGAATAACTATGTCACTTTCGCACAAAAGCCCACGATGCTTTCTGCAGCGAAGAAAGTAACGATTCTGCATCAGTTACTACAAATTCTGCGACACAAAATTAAGTATAAATGTTACGTTTTTGCTACGTTACAAAATTAAGCAGAAAGTTGAGCTACTTACTTCACTAACGTAGAAATAAAAAAAAAATGTTATAACCTCGTACTAGGGTGTGTAAGTAGAAAAATTTTAATTCGAGCCGAGATCGAGTATTTGATGAAAATATTTTGTTTGCAAGTTTCTCTTCAATTTGGTAAGATTATAAGAACAAAGATGGTGCTTAGCTGACTGTGTGACTCATGGTTTTCCAGTTTTAAGGATATAACTTGAAAATGGTTTCAATTATTGACTTTTAATCTGCACCACTGGAAAGCTCTCGTCGAGACGATCGATTTGGTATATTACAATGTCAAAATCGGTGAAAAATTTACGTAGTTATCGCATTTTCGCCAGATTCTATTTTTTCGAGCATCACATTTTCAAGTATCGCTTGTAGGGATCGACCGGATAGCATTTTACTGGATCCAGATCAGTTCCGGATAATTTGATGCTAGCGCCGGATCGGTTCCGGATCTGGGCCGGTGCAGAATACCGGGTAATTCACACACAAATGATGAACTAACGTTGTTTAGTTTTTCCCCTTATAAGTTGCAGATTGTGTTAATTTCCGTTCTGTTTTACATTACTTTCTTACATTAAACACTTGAAAGTCTTACGCTATTAAGAGTACAGTACAGTATAAGCGCCTATAGGCTACAGCACTCTAGTGGTTTGGCAATGTTGCTAAATTCTGAAATTTTTTTTTTAAACAAACAAAGCACTCGTTAGGTTAATCAATCGGAAAAGATTTTTCTAACTTAAGGATTTTCTCATTGATTAGCCTAGCCTACTGCTTCATTTTGAAAAATAATTTGCAGAATTTTGCAACATTTGTGAAACCAGTACACGATATGCATTTATATTATATTAAAATGATTGAATTTTGGTTACATAAAAAAAATTATTAATTTTAATTAGTATATCCTACAGATAACTGTTCAGCATGGAAATTTAAAAATAAAGTCGGACTAGCCTATAAAGAATTACTTACATTTTTTATGTATTTGACATTACAAAAAAAAGCAATACAGAAAAAATTATATACTGTTTATACAGGGTGGTCGAAAAGTCTGGTCACACGCAAATAACTGCCGATATAATGGTCCTACGTTAATTCTAAAGACATATTTGTAATGTAAGTCAGATATGGGGAAGCCAATGAAGATAATTTCAATGACCTTGAAAACAGCATTCAGGGTCATCAGCATTCTATTTTCCAAATGGCGCAAGATACAGCACAAAAGTGAATTACAAAGTTGTACGCGAGCGTCAAACATGACAAACAGCGAAAACAGATTGAAAATCGGAGCATAATTGCAATCGTTATGAGGAAAACAAAATAGCAACAAAGTCTTCCCTGAATGTTTTAACTGCCATGCATGCCAAGCTTCACTGCATGACCCAAGGAATTCGTCACCGACGTATTGACACGACCTTTTGTTACACCCTGTATATTGTTTTCTATAGGCTTCTGATTATATGTAATTATGAAACAGAGCATCAAATGGTATTTTTTTTTTTATTTGTGTGCTTGTTTAATTTGATTGGATTTCTTCACTAACAATATATTTTTTAAATATATAGTT
Source organism: Lithobius niger (assembly GCA_023313725.1). Lineage (NCBI taxonomy): Eukaryota > Metazoa > Arthropoda > Chilopoda > Lithobiomorpha > Lithobiidae > Lithobius > Lithobius niger. The sequence continues at coordinate 1,025 of JAHWFP010001294.1, read as the reverse complement.
TACAGAATCATATCAAATTTATGTGTGAAAATATATTTGAATTTAATATTTATAATTTGATAACACAAACGTATCCAGTTTAATAAAAAAAATTCAATATAAGTATAAAAGAAGATAGTTACATAGGATTGTTGCTGCCAGCCTAATGCTTAGCGAAGCTAACATCTCTGAAGATCTTTGCTTTCCGGAAATATTCTTTTATTATTTACGTATAAAAATGTAATTA
>JAHWFP010001293.1:0-14383 GCA_023313725.1 Lithobius niger | reverse complement strand
AACAAATTTGGTTTTTGACGGATATCACATCTTTTATAATCTTTTTTTCATGCTTCTTTGTAGCCGGCGATTCACTTTTAATCCTTCAATACAGTTGCATTTCATTTACCACGCATTTAGCACTACCTACAAATGTACTGCAACTCGTACAATAGTGTTCCTTTGTTCCTCAGTATTTTTTTGTGTCCAAAGGAAACTGTGAACGCCATTCAACATGTACATACAGCCGTTGGTGTTTTTGAAGATGTTAAAAAGCAGGACGCCACTCCTCTCTCCTCATGACATCATTTCCTTAGCTTTCTCTTCTCTCCTGTTTTATTTTTTGCATTTGGTAATGGTTGGTTTTCCGGTGGTGATGCCCTGTAATTGACTGGGGCGCGGGGGTGGCAGGGGCGGCCGCAACCCCCCATTAAAGGTTGTTTGTTGGTTAAGCCCTGGGGCCAAATCAAATTGTTTTCTTTTCTGTTTTTCTCTTTGGTTGGTTGTTCTGTTGTTTCCTCTGTAATGCTGGATTATAATGATGTGAAAAAAGAACATTCCTCGCAAAGGCATTGCTGTTCCATATGGCAATGTGGTTTCAACAGCTTACTTGAAAAGAACCGAGAATTAGTTTGGTCGCAAAATCGTTCTTCCCTATAATCTAATGCGTCTATACGTGAAATAGTTTGCTCCTTCGAATAAATCAGTAGCCTAATTTTTTCCCCTCTCTATGACTGGGTCTCTATGCTTGATGCTAGGAATTAAATGAAAAATATTTTTAGATTTGAAGGCATTTAGAGGAATGCTGCATGGAATACTGTTGGCCAATGGTGTATTTGCGATTTCCATGTATTTTAAATATAAGTGCAGCATCAGCTTATAAAGATGGACAATACCATTTGTTTGTGTAACTTAACAATAGTTCCTAAACCTAAGATTATGCCTGTGCACGATATTAGAAATTGTGTAGCAAAATTGTCCCTCTACGTCCAGATACGTTAGCAGTTGAAAAGAAGTAATCGAAACAGTTTTTTTTCCCCTTTACTTATCACTGGATCCCAATCTAACCTTCTATCTCACAGAACGGGGACACCAATGCAGAGTAGGTTATAACGTGTAAAGTGATTAGAAGATTATAGTTTGCAAACATGCAAGTTTAATCCTTCAAATCTCATTACTTTGTGGAGATGAGGAGATTTAGTTTAAAGCTGTTCCTGGAGACAGTGAGAGTCCACAAATTTACAAATGCATCAAATTGATGAATTGATGAATTTGTCGGGGGTCTCACTGTCGCCAGGACAAGCTATTAAACTTTATAAGTTTAACCCGTTCACGGCACTCCTGTGACAGGGACGAGTAGTGAGCTCCCCAATTAGCGGGTTCTCGATGAGCCCTAAGAAAGTGAACAAAGCATAGCCGAATAGCTTGGAGTAATATTTTTGTCATTTATTGATTTCCTCTTATGCTTTTTGATTGTTGACTGTCCCTCTCCATTCCTACAATTTACGGAATATATAATATTCTCCTGTATTTTTGCAGGTGATAAACCCCACGTGTGTGAACTGTGCCACAAGCGATTTGCTTTGGCGTGCAACCTGAGGGCTCACGTCCGCACTCACGAAGGTTAGTTAAGTTTTCTACCTCGCCCTTTCAAATTATTTCTACAATTTTATACTAATTTTATTAGAGTTTGTAGTCATAGTCATGTAGTCACTTCAGGTGATGCAATCACTCTTTTTCAAGATGTTAGTGAATATTTATAACTCCGGTTCTAGGATATACTGAGAACTGCTTGATATTTAATTCTCAGACTTTTCCTGCTGCTTTGGCGTAGAAGGCCCAATCAACAACATAGCGTGGGATAGGGAATAAAACAATATCCAAACCAGCACTGTAAGGGTTCCCTGGGGTCCCTGTCTAATAGAACTCGTTCGATGACTGTATGCGATCATTAGGTGTGTCAATTAATCATTAATCATATTTCAAATCATCCTCGTCAAGCCAACGTATTCCAAACTTAGCAATTTCTTAGGTTTAACATCATCTGGTGTAATTCTTTACGTGACCTTATCCGGGTGTTTGTTTTGATGTTGGCAGTCGTGAGTTGCAAGCCAGTGTTTCACCTTCTTCACTCGGATGTATAATTTTGGTCAATTCAGTTTTTGTCAATCCAACCATTCTGGGCTGATGTCTAGTGAATGTCGGGTAATGGGCAGGGTTTTGAATCATTTCAACTTTAGTTCTCGTAAAGTGAAGTGTGAAATTCGTGTGTGGATAGCATTTGTGATTTGAAATCGTTTTGCAATGTTATTTGGGCCATTCTCATCTGTATTATTCTGTGTGGGAGATGGTTTATTCAACTGTAATGTGTTTCTTATGGCACTGAAGTTTTGGAAAGTCTCTGCTTTTGCGATGTGTGTTTCTTGAGGCTTGTCTCTTTAATATCTTGGTTTAATATGCAACTGACTGGCAGCTTTATTCTTACAGTCAATGATGGTGGGAGCGATTTTTAGCTCTAGACTATTTAGCCCACGAGAACGATGCGACTATTTATGAATTGCCATTGTTGTTCCCTGTATATCTAATACAAAATTTGCTTTCTCAAGGTTCTTCACACACACACAAAAACACATAACAGGTTCTAACTTTGTCACAAGGCAGCTAGGTGTTCTGTGTGCAGCAACATGACAAAAATGATAACGTTTTGATTTTTTAGCGACTGCGTATCAATTCCCATGTTTAGCCTACACACTGAACTGCATTTAGTTATAGAACCTAGTCTTTAAATACGAAACATGCAAGATGGCCCTGTTCAATGCAACTTTTTAATAAATGAGTTTCTTCTTACTCTCTTTGAAAGCAACTTAAAAAAAAAAGATTCCAAAGCACTAAATAAATCCAGTCTGTATGACGTTGAATTTACGTGCCTCAATTACAGATGAATTAAATATTTTTTGCCCATCTTATCTGTGATTATTTTTTTCTGAATTGTCCAGACCTTGAGCTCCCAAGTGGCGCAGAACAATATGCATGACCTCCTGTTAGCAATGTTTAGCAACGTTTCCTGTAAACCACTTGTCTTTGTCTCTGCTTGACGTGTTTTCCCCTCTTATCATTTTTTTTGCTGCTCTTGTTCTAAATTGTATATTCAGCTTTTAAATTGTTCATAATGTGTTTTTTCTTTCTTTCTTCAGGCGATCCCCAGGAAGAGTGCATCAAATGCAAGAAGACTTTCTTGGCTTCCAGTAACATGCTGCTTCATGGTTATTGCCAGATGTGTTACCACAGTAACCAGGGCATCCCGCTCATTACCAAGTCCCACAAAGTACAAGACATGCTGTCTTCGCCTGAAACAGACACTCTTCTTGAAGATGAGTGCTGTTCCTCTTGAGAAACGTCTCATAACACTAATTTCACCAAACACGTGTATAATCTTCATCGTCAGTAATGGACACTTTATCGTAATGTCTGTGCCCCTTGTCGATATCCAAAGTGAACTGTGTCACGATGTTAGGAATATGGTGGGACCCAAGACGTTGCCTTGTGGGATACCTCATCGAAACATAGTGCTACGAGAAATGAAGTGCTGATTTAAATGACGTCATGCTCCGAGAACAAAAGCGGCCACAAAAACAAAGATGGCAACCTAGACGACGTCATGCCACGAGAACAAAGACAGCCACAAAACAAAATGGCTACTAAATCAAACGTTGCTGAAGTAATGAAAGTGAAAGTAGTGACCAAATAACCCCCATGATTGGGACATAAAGTGGGCTTCCAGGTGCAATTGCCTGTCACAGACTTTGTTTTAGGGGTAGAAACAAATGACTGTGACGGAGAAAAAGACTTATTTTTTTGTAGATAATTTTTATGCGCGTGGAACTTATCTGTCATCACGAACTGAGATTTGATCATTGACATCGCTATTTTTTTTTCTATTTTTGTAAATAAACTTAATTAATCAAACATGGGAGAGGGTGACGAATGATAACCAGTCACACCCAAGAAGATAGTATGTAGTTTTTAAAACATAATGAGGGAAGAGGAGACGTTAACAGAACACGGGGGTTTAGGGAAGAAAGATCATGAATTTAAATGCATTTATTGGGAATTTATGCTGGGCAATGTGCGAATATTTTGCATTTAGATAATGTTGATAATTGTTTATTTGAATGAAATCCCTCTCCCCATCTCTTTTCCAGACAGTTAACTTTGCAATACTCATAGTTTTATTGTTTTATATTGCACTGCTGAATGAACGTTGCACATATTAGTAATTGATTACCAATCAAAAGATAGTTTCTTTACAATTGAACATGTGTTAAAATCAAATACTCGAAGGGGGATGTTACAGCAGGGTTAGTGGTAGCTATAGTAATAATGGACGTAATGTCTGAGCCCCTTGTCGATATCCAAAGTGAACTGTGTCACGAATTTGAGAAATATGGTGGGACCCAGTACGTTGCCTTGTGGGATACCTCATCAAAACACAGTGCTACAAGAGTTGAAGTGGGTGACTTGTTTAACTTTTTGTGGCCGAGAACAAAGCGGCCACAAAAACAAAGATGACTACCTTTTGCTTATTTACTTTTACTGTTCTGATGTGTTCTAAACCTTTTAAATAGGATAAACTTCATTTTGCCTTTTGTAAAGTTTGCAACAGATGTGCGCGTGGTTCCCATCAATTTTGCGATAGGGTTTTGCCAAGACCAAATAAATTTAATGGTAATTAAAATATAATTAAAGGCAGGTACGATAGTTAATTAATACGATAGTTAAAGGCAAGTCTGTACCGATCACCTAATTACATGTCTAACCAATGGAGTGTTAAATTAACCAATACCGAACCAATCTCAAACTCCTAACACAGTAGCAAAACCCACAAATTAGATTTACAAATACCAATAATCAAAGGTTTTAATTACAACACATGTTCTTAGCAAATTGCTGCTGTCTTTATCAGGTGTAAGATGTCAGTATATTTTCAAAGAAATTCGTACTTACCACACTTTCAGTTACAACTGGGTTCGTACGACCCTTGACTACCTTACAAGTCCTATTTTTCATTTTTGCTTTTACAAGGCCTTGACTGTTACTGAAAAATATAAAAAATCCAATACTTGGTCTTTAAAAGTTCTTCTTTATAGTCACAGGCACTTTAAATATGCAAGCTCTAAATAACAAGTTCTCTCATTAATTTATTTCTTTTCTTATATACATGCACGCATAGGTTCAATTTAATTTATTTTTGTGAAAATAGAGTTGGATGCCAAAAGGCAACCTCATTCGGCCGGACTTATCTATAAATCTTTAGGATAGATTCCTACCATTTTTGCGTATTTACCTTTCCTAAGCTTTTTTAAGCTTTGTGATTCTGGGAATAGTTCCTTGAATTTTGTGAAATTTGGAAGTCCTTTATGGTCCTTGATACTGGTTTTTAAGTTGGTACGAACATTGCATTATCACTGCTGAATAAAAAAAAAAGAACAATGAACTTGAAGAATGTACTAGTGGAAAGCTGGAAAATACCTTTAAAATGGCGCAGTGAAACGTCAGAATTTGTTGACCGAAAAAGAAAATATTGATCGGTTCGTTTTTGAAGATAAGAACTTACCAATGATCAACCCATCAGCTAGTATTGATGTGATACACTCTTAATTAAAGGTACCAAAAACAGAAATTTAAACAAAATTTAATTTCAAACTCTTTGGGTAATGTCATATAGGTATCCTGATAAAACTTTCTCTCAAATCTTAACCTATTATTGTGTAGGATTTGCTACCTTTAACTTTTTTTTTAAAGTTTTTTCTTTCTCTTCTGGTGCCATAAGTGTTTTTAAGATTATGCAAAGTGTGAAGATGTGACAAGTTGTAACCGGTACCAAAGACTAATTCTTATTCGCGGCAAATTACTTTGCAAAATAATGCTTTATTAAAACTTGAAATACTCGTTTGCTAATACTCGTGTAACAATGATGTACGGTAGGATGTGGTTGCCAGTGATCTCTGTGGGATAGACCTATTTCGTCAATTCGTCACAAAGGTTATGCACAAGGTTGTGAGCGTAATTACAAACAAGCTAGTTACTGGATTAATACTCAATTTTTTTTTAAATGCATAACTTGTACGAAAAATGTAACGTTCATCTAAATGCAAATTTGTAATTCTTTCTGCAAAAAAATTTGTTGAACGCAAAATTTTAAAAATCAAATTTGTAAAACTAATACTGAAAAATACTCAAGTCTTTCCATAGTTATGTTTACGAACAGTAGTGATGTTACGTTTGAGTTACGCCAAGTCTCATGTAAAAAAATTTGTTGGGATACGTAAAGCACAGTTATAGATACAAAATGCACTACAAAGATACACATGGAATCTACTTAAAGCATGGGGTCAGTATAAAAGCACAAATCACAGATGACAATCACACGGTCCAAAAATAAAAGAAATTAGCATTAAATGATTAACAACAAGAGAAAAACAATGGGGGGGTCATTACTGCTAAATCACTTGTCTTTGGCAATTCACAATACTGGAACCATTGTACACTTCGTTTATAACCCTCAGTCTCTCATTAGGGTTTATTAAACAGTAGTCACACTTTTGTTTTGCTTATTAAGCACTACTCTACAGTGCACCAAAAGCATTCGTGCATTAACGTGTCCAACAATGTAACATTGTGCAAATGTGATTTTCATTGTTTTTAAGTTCTCGTGCATATTATCATGGACAGTAAGAGTTAGTGCATTGAAAAGTATTCGAAATGCTCTATGGTGTTCAGTATCTGTTACCCTGTAGTGTTTACTCATGACATGCCTGGACTGTTGGGGAAGTTATTCGTAAATACGTAGCTTGTGTTGTCGCATACCAATATGGAGTTTGTGGTTTGTACAAGTTGCATAATGCAAATATATGTTGAACAGAGTTGTGGGTCTTGTGTTTCCACCATGCCAGTGGCAGATTGCCCAGTTTTTTTGTATTGCGCTATAAATCATGGCCTTGTAGCTTTAATACAACTCCCATAAAAAAGCACTCCTCTAATGAGGTTAACATGTTTATGGAGGTGAATTTTACTGGAATCACTTGGCAGCACGACTTTACATCATTTTGGTTTGTCAGATGAGGTAATGAAGTACTGTAAATGTTTCAGAAAAAGCAATGTCTATATTAGCGTCTACAGGCTTTATACCGAGTTGAGTAGTAGTAAGAAAGTGCAAAAAAAGATAAAATCAAAAGCTCAAATATTTATTTCAAAATCAAAAGCTCCAGTAAAGATTATGAAAATATAGCTCTATTTTAACAATTTAGCATGCGAATCAAAAGAATAAGTAGAAGAAAAAGACTGCAAAGGCATCTCTGATTGTATTTTTAAATAGCAACGTTGCTGTAACGTTAATATAGCCAGCCTACTGAAAACAAACAAGAATTGTGCATGCCTTAATCTTGCATACCGTAAATCCTCTGTTTCTGGCCAGGTCCTCAGTTGTAGCCTGGTGTTTTCCGAATCGTAGGTTAGTAGTAGCCGGTTTCTAGTTGTAGCCTGGTCTCTAAGAGAAGCCGGGTCAAAATGGCTCAAAGTTTCTGTAAAGAGCATGTCCATCACATAAACAGATACCGTATCCAAATTAAAGAGTAATGATAAAAGTATTCATGTGACATTATTTACCGTTTTTAATGTCAGACACATATTCTACATGAATTGATACTGGAAATTTCCTTTCATTTTTTTGTTATAGTTGGGTCTCTAATTGTAGCCACGTCAAAATGGCGTGAATTTTAACCAGTAGCCTGTTCTACAATTAGAGGATTTACGGTATTAACGTTTTCAATTAATAAACAAATTCAGATGAAAACCTGTGCAAAGCTTTCAAATAATATTGCGTAACTTCAGGTAATATCGTGCAAAATAAAGTAGTGCATTAAATGACTAAATTCATATTTTAAAATGTATTTATCAATCCTTAAGAAAAGTACTCTTTAATATTTTAAAACCACCCCAGGCAACTATAAAATGTGGCATTGGACACAAAACCAGAGAGATAATGAGTCATGACTTAAGTGGCCTTGGTTCAGCTTGATTAGATCTAGATTTTTTTTCTCTCAAAGTACATTCAATGTAAATTACTCGACATCTCTATTTGCAGTTTCGATCAACTTTTTGTGCAACCTCAACCTGATCCAATACCTGTCTATTAGCAACACTGAGCCAATCTAGTTTGATGATTGTGTTGTTTTTGTCTGTGTGTGCGCGTTTTCTTTACATCAACAAGACTTACTCTGTGAAACCCACAATTGCAAAAATGTTAACGTCCGAAAATGTTCAAATTTCAGTCTTCATGCTAAGTCCATTCCTTCAACAGCACAAACTAAATCCATGGTGTTGTCTTCGAGGGCCGGATTAAACCTCGTAAAGGCCTGGTGCTTACGGTTTATTGTGGGCGTATCCTCCCAGTCCCCCCCCCCCCCCAAAAAAAAAGGATTTTTCTTTTTTGAACAATAATTGTTTTTGTAAAAACAGTAAAAGCAAAACACTTTTTTATTCATTTAAAATAGTACCTTATTTTCCCCTTGACCATAAGGCACCCCCTTAATCCGGCCCTGCTCTCTTCAAGGGCGGATCCAGACGAGTCTTAGAGGGGCTACAGAAAGATTTTTCTGTGTGTTTAGAGCAGTTTTGTCTTAATTTATCACATTTCCCCCAATAATTTCAGTAATTTTTCTGAGGTTATTTGCTTTGGGGGGGGGGGGTGGCCCCTCCCTTGGATCCACCCTTGGTTGTCTTCTGGCATAATCTTTTTTATATCTCTGTTTACGTATTTTAAGTAACTACTCGTATGGCTAGCATTGGAATGTATTGCTCTAGCCTAATGCATTACAATCAAAAAAAATATTGCTATCTGATTACCCAATCAACAAATGGCATTGCTGTGTCCATTCCTGCTATAGAACCAACATACCCCTGCAAACGGTAAACAAATATTATTATTCGAAAATTACAATTACAGACATGCTTGCTATGTCCATTTGCTCTACACCACAAGCAATTAGTAATAAGTTTTCCGTCTTTGTTTTGCTGTGTTTTGAATTCTCAAGTAAGTACATGTGTGGTTGGCATCGAAATGTATTGCTGCAATGTGTTAATATCGTCTAGAATTGACAAAACATTCCAATTTGAGCACTCCAGTCATGAGCGGATCCAGAATGAAATCTTGGAGGGTTCCACAAGGTGATTTTTTCTCCATTTTCATGAATTTTTCGGCTAATTTAACTGCGTGTTATCAACAATTTTGGCAGTTGTTTTGAATTTATTTGCCTTGGAGGGGGCCGCAGCCCCCTCGACCCCGCCCTTGGATCCGCTCTTGACTCCAATTAACAGTAATCTGTATCACGCCTCATCCCTGTGCCGAACAAAGTCCCTGATGCTGTCTTCTAGCAATAAGTTATCTTTTTATGTCTTTGTTTTGATGTCTTAAGTGACTACATGTGTGGTTAGCACTGAAAATATATTATCTTGAACCGGTGAAATGGTCGTTCATGAATATGTAACTTTTGCAAGGTCGGCACTTTTATCGAGGAACATGCTGGAGCCTCATGGTTTGTGCCTGTTTTTCCCGCTTGTGAACCCTATATAATACGCAAAACAACTTCTTTGCTAAAGCACTTAACTGTCTTCCAAAGAGATTTAGGCCTAAAGTGCAATGAATAGTGCGTTTTGGTGTTTTATAGTCCCCATCAGTAGAACTAATACATGTAGCGATGTACCTGTTGTAATATATCGCGCGTGCATTCATCGGTTTGTGTGAGAGCTTTATTACGTTATGTGCCTTTTCTTAAATATTATAATTTTTTTTTGTTCTGGTAAATCACGTCGCTATAGGTGTGGGTGGTCGTTCTTTGGGTGGCCGTTTGTTCACTTCTCGACGAAACAACTCCATTTCTCGTTTGCGATGACATTTTCCCACATGTTACATCGAGCCTACTGAACGTTTACATTTGTAAAAAGAATTGTGCGATTGTCAAAAACGGTTTGTAGTTTTAGTGAAACCAGCTACAAAGGGTCGGCATCGTAAAAGTTCTTATTTACATGCCATAGATCAAATTAGCATATGACCACTGACATTTGTAAGAAAACCGTGGAATTATTAAAAGATACGTAAATCGCTTAGAACCAGCTGTAAAGGGATGAACGGTTTTGTCTTTTCCACAACGAAGATCAAATTAGCATTTTGAGTATAAATGCTTATTTCTTTTACCTACAGAGTGTCATATATATTACTCTACTGAGTATTTAAACATAACACGGGAATTTTTTTTAAAAAAAAGGACTAAAAAACATAAATGTGAAAGCTAACATGAACGGTTAAATTGTTTACATTCCGTGGTCAAATTAGCTTACTAAGCTTTTACACATGTAAAAAGACTGGAATGGCTTAAAGATGGCTGCAATTCTCGTAAAACGGCCTATAAAGGATGTCGTAAATGGATTATCGTTTACTTAATACTGCAAGAATTATCTTACAAATATAAATTTGAATTTGTAGTGGAACTAATAAACAAAATTAAGTAAGTGAGTGAATTATCTAGGCATCGTATTCCGCAGTCGTAGGTCTACGAAGCCTCAACCCTCATTTTGAAGTAAAATTTCAACGAAAATAAGGCAGTTTGGTACTTGCTGCATCTAAGCGCACGTTTCTTAATTTTAATATGTTTATTTTTTAATGGGTTGTCACTTAAGTTTCCTGATGGTGCAATTGCTTTAGGATGATTTATGGAGTTATAAAGTAAAGTCATAAAAATAAAACTAATGCTATGGGGGGGGGGGGATCCCAACTGTTGTCAAACTACATCAGTGGCATCCAGTCTGGCTGGGTCAACTCATTGGGTTATTTCAAATTTTGTTGCCAGCAATTTTAATTTTAGTAGGTCGTGCCCACCTATTTACATTCATTTTACATCAATTAGCTAATAAATTTCAGGTTTTAAGACATATTTATGAAACGTAAATGATACGGAAGTGGGGACAAATCCACCCTTTGGTTTTTCATAAATGCGTATCTCTATAAATAGGGAGATGATTTATTATAGGATAGATTATCAGAGAGTTGTAGCCCACTCACTTTTATCTGTATCAATGGATTAATATCAGATCAATTAGCAGTGGATTTGATGACTTTATTCTAACGTTAGTGAAAGTAAACAACTTTACCCAGGTCGAAATCTCAAAACTTGATCATTGATGTTGCGATGCAGATAACAATCTCGCTTACAAAGGTTGGAGAGGATTAGGACAGTTTAGAGAGGTTGGTTAGGTTAACGAGAGGTTTAGGAGAGTTTGAGAATACACTTCATGGCCATGGTGAAGTTTACTAGGCATTCTGGGCTAATTGGCATTATTAAACACAAACCGTTCCTAATAATGCTTGCTAAGATTGCTAAACAGGAATGCTTAGTAAATATTCGCTGTTAATTATAAGCATGATTAGTCAAATTAAGCCTATACACACACAAATACCGGCTTGATTACTTAAAGCTAATCCTAATCACACAAATGGTAGGCCTAATTACTTAAAATATAAGCCTAAACACACAGATGTAGGCCCAACTGCTTAAATTATAAGCCTAATCATGTAAATATAGGACTAATTACTTAAAATATAAGCCTCAACACACAAATATAGGCCTAATTACTTAAAATATAAGCCCCATTATACAAATATAGGCCAAATTACAGAAAATATAAGCCTCATCATACAAATATAGGCTTAATTACTGAAAATATAAGCCTAATCACGCAAATATAGGCCTAATTACTGAAAATATAAGCCTCCTCACACAAATATAGGCCTAATTACTGAAAATATAAGCCTAATCACACAAATGTAGGACTAACTGGTAATGTGGCACCATCTACCAGCACGGCAACATGATTCCTAGCATGTCGGAAAAAATCATCCAGGTATAAACTGGATTTTTCCAACCCTGGCTAAACGTTGTGTGCTAGTCTGATGTTTAAAGAACGGTTTGATTTATGGCTCTTCTGCATCGTGAAAAAAAAAAAAATAACAGTCAACAGTGATAGTTTAGAAACCACAGCAAAATAGTTTCTTTATGAGGAATGATTACTCATCACATTGTTACAGACTGATATGACTGTAACAGTGCATTTAACTAAAAGATGGTGAAGGTTGACAGCCGTTGACACGGCCTCTAGCGAGCGATTTCACGTGGATAAATTGGGCCTCATTCAGAAAAAAATATGGAACTGGTAAATGAAGGATTAAATCAAAATGCAGGAACAGGCATAACTTTCGTGGAGTGAAACTTACCTTATGCCTGTTTCCGAATTCATACCAGATTAGGAACTAATCCATACGAGATTAGGAATTAATCCATACAAGATTAGGAACTAATCTATACGATATTTCGAGCACGTTCCAGATTTAATGACGCTTACAGACTGGACTTATGAAGTTTGTGGGCGTCTGCATTGCTTTGTCTTTCTCAGATTGTGTATCTAATATTATCACAAGGCCAATTTGTGTATCTTCTATTATCACAAGGTCAGTTTTCAATGCTGGCTGCCAGCTTTGTTAAACCTTTACCTTGTGGGTTATCGTTTATTATTTAACAGATTGGGTATGTTAAAGTGTGGGGACATAAAACGTTACAAACCTTTTTCGTAAGTTAAAAAGAAAAAAAATTGTACGGGGAAACCAGTATAAGGAACTATTGTCATTTAAAGGGTCCCCATCAGAGGCTAACATGTACGGCTATTCATGTGCAATAGACGAACCACCCACACCTACTCCAGCACGTAAAGGCTAATCTCAAACGTGGTCTCACTGTTAATTCACCAAAGAAATCCAGCATAATTTGTTATTGTGACGTATAACCTGAATGAAAGGTTCTGTGAAGTGCATTTAAGCTCGTTTGTGACCTAAGTGTTTTTTTTTTTTTTAAACAGCACGCGACTGTGTTTGGTTGTGCTAATTTGTGCAATATTCGAGTAAATCATTAAGAAAGCACCCCATTTTATGTATAGCGTGCCTTCAATTTGTACAGGCTTTAACAACGTGTACTCGAAATGTTGGTAAATTATTTTGAAAGATTATTGTAGCAATAACACTGTGGTGCCTTGTGGTGTGGTAGCAGAAGAAATGTGCAGATCCTTTTTTGATACGTGAAGAATTTTGTTTACATAATTACGGAATAAGTTTGTTAATGTTAAAGGTCTTTGCAGTAAAAACGGCAAATTTAAATTTTAAAATTTAAATTTTCTTGTGCTGCTCTAAGTTTTCATCCGTTAGAAACTATTCTCATTTCTTGTTCAAAATTAAAAGTCCTGTTAAACGTCCTATAGAAAGTTGCTAAAATTTAAACTATCGTACTGTTTATAATTTGATCTTTCAACTACACTTAAGAAGTTTAGAAAGTCACCAACTTTTTTTTGTATAAATGGTAGCAAATTTGATGCCTACCTAGCCAGGGCCACGAAGCAGAAAATGGCAGAAAACCGTTAAATAAATACGAATTAAGTGCTTAAAAATTATTTATACAAATACTATCAGAAAATAAATTTTAAACTCTGCCAATCGAAAACTTTACACCGAAAATTTTAAATGATAATATAAAACGAAATGAGCTGCCTTTTTTGTTATTAAGACATTTAAAATTGTAAACAATTTTAGATGTCTTAATAATAAAAAAATAAAAAAAAGTAACTCACTTCGTTTAGAATGTGAAATTACAATTTATTAACACAGAAATGTTAAGAATATAGGCTTACCTTACCCACCAGGCCTAGACAACTTTACACATATGTTTGTCTAAAATAATAACTCATATTTGCTACCTAGCTTATAAACAAAATAACAACTTAGTGCAGCCAGTGTCTATTCTAATTTCTAAGTACCAAGCTTTATTGTGCAATAGATTTACAATATGAAACGAAGGCAATTTTTTAAAACAGTATTATATACTGTTTGGAAGAATCACACAAATGATAGGATCAAATCAAAATTTCCAAAAATTAAATTAATACTTTCTTTTCTGCACGTAATCTTACTGCACCATACACGTCTGCAATAATATTATTTAACCCTAGTATCATTAGATATAAATTATTGGTATAATCAAGCCTTCTCTGAAATTAACCACTTAGGCCTTCTAATCAATAAAACGATGTTGGTCATGTAATGCTTTATTGTCTGTGTCGCTGGTTGAATTCCCCCTGAGGGCTTTTGTAATGTATCACCGGTGACAACCCTCTAATGCTCAATTATACATCAGGTGAATAGAACATTCCCTATTTTTCTAGTCATGTATTGTGTACAAAGTATTCTTTTGTCGAATAAACCCTTTTCACATGGAGTATTTATTTGTGTTTTTATTTATAGTGTTCTGTG
>JAHWFP010001291.1:14022-41283 GCA_023313725.1 Lithobius niger | reverse complement strand
ACACCATAGTGTCGGATTGGCCACCTGGGAGGACCCCTCTGCAGGAGGCCCTTGTTAAAAAAAAATTGTAGTCACAAATTTAAAATGAATTTGTGTTAAAATTACATCCATAAGATGCAGGAAAACGTTTCAAATTCACGCACACAAGTCCCTTATATCAAAAAAATGCTCTTTTAAAATTTCAAATGAATTCCTATAAAAATTCCATCTCTAAGTTGTAGGGAAACGTTTCAAATTCATACTGATTTCTTTAAAATACGGTAGCTTTCAGGGTTTCACCCCGGGTTCCCCCCCCCCCCCCCAACTCTACAGGATTCTCTTGTTTCCAGGAAACATTTTAAAAAAAATTTGAAATGACTACTCATGAAAACTGCATCTCTGAGTTGCAGAAAAATGCCTGAAATTCTCGCAGGTTTCTTAAATATACATTAGCTTGAAGCGCTTTCCCAGCAATCCCCCTCTTCCCTGGCAAAGCACCCCTAGGCCCCTACAGTATATTCCCGGGGAGGCCCGACCCCTCCCAATCCGACCGTGTGTGAAACCAACCAATTCAGGTATATCCGTTTTATAGTTAGACTTCAAGTTAACGCTGTCAGATCTAGGATATTACGCTCATTTATTCAAAGCCGACATTATGCTGTGTATAATAGGTGATAAAAGAACGAAGATATGCCTGCCTAACAAAGACTTCACGTCAAGACCTAAGTGTTCCCCTCCACCACTGTGCTAATTTTCTGGAAACGAAGTAGAATAGCAGGAACAAATTTGTATGAGTTGTAACTAGAGATGGTCATTTTATTATTCACAATTTTTATTTTGTTTTTATCCATGGTGTAACAGTGTGGCGATGTATAGTGACCGTTTTACTAAAAAAATAATACATCAAAGTCACCAACAAAGTGTTTCCCAATTTAGGTGTATACGTACGTACAGCATTTTAGCTGGAGTCATTGTGAATTTGAAACCACTTGAATCAGGCCCTTTTAAGGTTAATGAGATGTTGCAGTTGTCTGGAGCTGTGGTCCCGGGCATGGTAGCTGCTTTTGCATCATAACCTATTAATTAACGACAATAGCATTAAAATTACTGATCACTTAGTCCAGAAGCAACAAACATGAATACTGGTAGTGCAGAGATGATTTAAAAAGTAAATTTGCAGCCTTGTTGTTAGAGAATTACATGAAATGTTATTGGGAATTTGTGGAGATGATTATGGTTATTGCACATCTGGAATATTTGTCTAAAAATCTATGTTCGTATTGTAATGTGCACGTATGATAATAGCCTTTAGTAATACATATAGTTAGTTCTACGACACTGTTAGTCAAGCTGACATTCCATGGCCATGCACTCTTCTCATAGTCCAAAACAAACTTTTACTACTGTCTTCATAATTAAAACAATAATAGAAGGAATGTCCCTCCCTCATCATAAGAAGTTTGTAACTCAATTCACAACAAAACTACCAGACAGAGCACTGCTGTCCTAAAATCCGTATTCCAGAAATCCACTCAAGTCTGAGTGAGAGGGCAAATGTGAGTTCACACATCTACAGTAAGGATAAACAACTTTAGTACAACCACAAAATCTGAGAGTATTTCTATTGACATGCTTTGATCCTAACACCAAAAGTAATAATTCTGGTAGTTCATGAAACTAAGGAAGCCTGACAAAACTACGAGAAGGGACCGTATTACTGGCTTTTGCCTTGTCATCTCGTAATTGCTAAGAAATAAATGGATCTTGCCACTCTGGATCAGAAAGAAAATATATCTCCCCAAAACAAAACTTGTTAAAGTTTCCCGCCAAACTTTTTGGCCGTTCGAAATTGTTACTGATAACAAACACCAAGTTAATCCCACCAACTAACAGCCGTATTCCAGAAATCCACTGAGAGGGCAAATGTGAGTGCAAACGTCTAAGGGTGAGGGTCAACAATTTTAGTACAACCAATCGAATGTGAGTGTCCTAACAACTGAGGGTATTTCTATAGACGCGTTTTGATACACTCACTTTTAGCCCCACTCACACTTGAGTGGATTTCTGGAATGCGACTGTTAAACCTGAACCTGAAAATTGTGCGTTTTCAGATTTTTCATTTAAATCTTCACACTATTACTCTGTGGGATTAGCTAGGCGAAAAGATGTGGCATTGGATATAACGACTTCAAACGGCTGAAAAGCTTGGCTGGATTCCATAAAAAGTTTCGTTTTGGGGAAATTTTATGCAGTGTAGTCAAATTAGCTTTTTTGCAGGAACAAATTCCCATTAGGCTGAAAATTTGTACATAACCCCTATACGTCATACGAACCAACATACTAAAACTCCCTAACATTCCGAGTTGAGCTATCGCCGCCATCTTGGAAAAATGGTCAAAAGTCACTTCCGGTTTAGGGTTTTCGCCCATTATCTCGTCTCCCTTTAACTTTACCGCAATAATGCATGGGTCCAAAATTGTAGAGCAGAAAACTTCCGACAAAAATTATATTCGGTGAAAATTTCCAAAAACCTATAGTTTTACGAGAAATTAATGGTTTAATTTTACACAGCCCTACTCTCATGTTAGCGTTTTTCTCTCATCACGGTTTTGAATTGTACATAGCGGCGTAAGGATTGGGTTTACGTCAATAAATGCCGGGATAGTAATTGAAGAAGATAAATAAAGCTAACGAATGCCGTAAACCGCATGCGTTTATCTTAAATAGTTGGCAAGTTATCATGATTTCTGTTGTTTGTGCGTATACATTTAAACTTTTATAACAATAGAACAAAGGTCTTTATAAACAATCAGTTTGTATGCGTTGTTGTGTGGAGCCTACAAATCAGCACTGTTATAGCATGTTTATTGTTGTAAGAGGTATGGTTATCTGGCATTAGGGCTTCGGGCAGATGACCAGGAGTGGTTAACGCTCGTTAAACCCTTTAACCCTTGTTATCTGGCATTCTGACTATAGGGGTGTGCGGGGGAAACCGGGAATCTTGGCCCCTTGTTGTGCATTTGCTTAGGTTAAGTAGGTTAGTTAGTACGTAGTATAATGAGCGAATGGTGTAAGTCCAATAAGCTCAATAAAATATCAATATCAATATCAGTTATCTGGCCTTAGGGCTCCGGGCAGATGACCAGGCGTGGTTAACGCTTGTTAAACCCTTTGAAACCCTTTGGTTATCACTCTTGATTTCCACTCTTATGTTATTGTTATATAATGGGCTATTGTTGTATCAATGTTTTAAAACTAATACATGTGTTAAAATTTGTTTGATTAGTAAATATGGTAAGTTACCTTTTAGTTTGGCATATCTTCCTTTAGTCTGGTCAATCTTGGGTTTGACCCCGAAAAACTGTAACAAAAGCAATACCTTCGCTCACAGTTACTCTAAAAAAATATGTTTATAAAATACATCCAAAATCGATGAAAATCTAGCCACGAAAACATAGCTAAAGGGGGTGAAATGCTTTCCCGAAAACAGTTTTTCGGCTGTAACTCCTTAACCGTCACCAAATCGAAAGGATAATGTTAAAACGAAACCGTTCAGCACAGAATATTACTCTGGGCAGGAAAGGTAATATACATCCTTTACGTAAACGCAACCATTGAACCTTAAGAACGTGTTAAGTATATCACCCTGAGATTGCACTAGAGTGCTCGTTGTCGGTTTCAAAGTGCTCTTACGAGTTCTCTGTTATCCCAAAATGGACATGCTTATAATATTTTGAAAGGTGGTGGGATCTCTTCTTTCCATCAATTCTTATTAAAATTGTTTAGGTCAGATAGGGACCGATTTACGCCAGCTTAAAGGTGAAGTGTTGCCGGCGTAGTGGCAAAAGCATATGATGATTTCCGATTTCAAAATGCTCTTACGATCTCTCTATTAACCCAAACCACACATGCTTCGGACTTTTTGAAAGGTCGGGATCTCTTCTTTCCATCAATTCTAACCAAAATGGTCAGGTTTAAAAAGGGACCGTCCGACACCCATTTAACTGTGAAGTGATAATAACATAGTAGCGAAAGCATATGGTGATTTTCGATTTCAGAGGGCTACTGCGAGTGCTCTAACAATCCAACGTACACATGCTTAGGATTTTCTTAAAGGTGGGGATCTCTTCTTTCCATGAATTCAAACTAAAATAGATATGAACAGTCCTACGCCCGTTTAAAGGTGAAGTGTTAGTGGCGTAGTGGCAAAGGCGTATAGTAATTTTCTGTTTCAAACTGTTCTTACGATGTTTCTATTGACCCGAAGTTGACATGCTTAAGATTTCTGAAAGATGGGGATCTCTTCTTTCCATCAATCCTAACTAAAATTGGTTAGCTTAGATAGGGACCATTCTATACGCCCGTTTAAAGGTTAAGTGGTAATGCCATAGGAGCGAAAATCACCTCATGCTTTCACATGTAAACGGGCGTAGGACGGTCCCCATCTAAGCTAAACAATTTTAGTTTGGATTGATAGAAAGAAGTGATACCCACCTTTCAGAAAATTCTAAGCATGTCCACTTCGGATTAATAGAGATCGTAAGAGCAGTTTGAAAAAGAAAAACACTATACGCGTTGGCCACTATGCCACTAACACTTCACCTTTAAACGGGCGTAGGACTGTTCCTATCTATTTTAGTTTGGATTGATGGAAAGAAGAGATCCCACCTTTCAGAAAATCCTAAGCATGTGTACGTCGGATTGTTAGAGCGCTCGCAGTCGCAGTAGCCCTTGTGAAATCCAAAATCACCATATGATTTCGCTGCTATGCCATTATCACTTCACAGTTAAACGGGTGCCGGACGGTCCCTATTTAAGCTTGAACATTTTGGTTAGGATTGATGGAAAGAAGAGATCCCGGCCTTTAAAAAAATCCAAAGCATGTCCAATTTTGGTTAATAGAGAGATCGTAAGAGCGCTTTGAAATCGAAAATCACCATCTGCTTTTGCCACAACGCCGGTACCTTTAAACTTCACCTTTAAACTGGCGTAAGTGCAGTTTGAAATAGAAAATAGATACTAATATTTAATTAGAATTGATGGAAAGAAGAGATTACCCACCTTTCAGAATATTATAAGCATGTCCACTTTGGGCTAACATAGCACTTTGAAACTGAAAAGGAACACTCTAGTGCGTTCTATATTAAGGGTGATATACACTTAACACGTTCTTGAGGTTCAATGGTTGCGTTTACGTATATATATCACCTTTTCTGTCCAGAATAGTATTGTGTGTTGAACGGTTTTGTTTTAACATTATCCTTTCGACTTGGTGACGGTTAAGGAGTTACAGCCGAAAAACTGTTTTCGGGGAACCATTTCGCCTCCTTTGCAATGTTTTCGTGGCTAGATTTTGGGTGTATTTTATAAAACATATTTTTTAGATTAACTGAGAAGGTATTGCTTGTTACAATATATTTCAGGGTCAAACCAAAGATTTACTAGACTAAATCAGGATATGCCAAACTAAAAGGTAACTTACCACATTTACTGACCAAACAAGTTTTAATACATGTATTAGTTTTAAAACATTAGTACAACAATAATCCATTATATAACAATAATAACAATAATATAAAATTGGAAATCAAGAGTGGTTACCATACCTCTTACTACAATAAACTTGTTATAACAATGCTAATTTTTAGGCTCTCAAGCGACAACGCATATAAAATGATTGTTTATAAAGATCTTTGGTCTATTGTTATAAAAGTTTAATTTATAGGCAACAAATAACAGAAATCGTGATAACTTGCCAACTATTTAAGATAAACGCATGCGGTTTGCGGCATTCGTTAGCTTTATTTATCTTATTCAATTCCTATCCGGCATATATTGACGTAAACCCAATCCTTACGCCGCTGTGTACAATTTAAAACCGTGATGAAAGAAAAACGCGAACAGAATAGGGCTGTGTACAATTAAACCATTAATTTCTCGTAAAACTATAGGTTTTTGTAAATTTTCACTAGATATAATTTTTGTCGAAAATTTTATGCTCTACCACTTTGGTCCAATACATTATTGCTGTAAAGTTAACGAAAGACGAGATAATGGACGAAAACCCTAAACCGGAAGTGGCGTTTGGCCATTTTTCCATGATGGCGGCGAAAGCTCAACTAGGAATGTTGGGGAGTTTAGGTTAGTTGATTAGTATGACGTATACGGGTTATGGACCAATTTCAGCTTAATGGGAATTTGTTCCCGCAAACACCTAAAAATAGGCTAATTTGACTGGACTAACTTGCTTACTAGTAATGACAGATTTTTTGCAGCAAATGTTTTAATTTAACATTGCAGCATTTAGCGTTTCAGTTTCTTTACGTTCAATACTGGCGTCTTTCAGATCGATGTCTGTGTTTTGTTATGTATTTACTTTTTACGCCAATTCTTATTATTTTTTTTTTTTTACTTGCTTCCCTTTCTGGGTGATGCCAATGGGAACCTTTCGGTTCCTGGCAGGTCTAACTTTGGTGATAAGTCAGTCGTGCCCTTTCCTTCCCCTTCCCCTCATTAAATAAGTGGTACAGACTGTAACCTTTAACCTTGACTTTAACTTATAGTGTAACTTTTCTTCTTCTCATTTTAGTATAGGTTGGATGGCTGATCTGGTCCATTTCATACCTGTTGCAAATTAGCAACTAACTTTTATTTGTTTATTTATTTATTTGCAGAATCAGAGTATTTCACTCTTGTTTTCTTCATGTACTAGTGCTGAAACACACTTTCTGACAACTTACCTGCAGACATCCTGAGATTAGCTATACTTAATATCACCACCTGTAAAAAAATAAAGGAAAATTTTTTAGCCGTTAGTTTTGAATTAAATTTAGGTGTTTACCAATAGAAAAATCGTAAGATTCTACCGTGTCTCCTCCCTCCATTCTTTTTTTTACATCATTAATCTGTACAGCTTTATCTCAGACGCCCAAGGATGTTCTAGATTTTCACAAATTCACAAATAATTAACACTAACTGTACCCCCGGCGCAAGCGAAAACTTAACTGGCCAGTATGAAATGAAAACGGCCGCCGACTGCCCCTCCCCCATTCCCCATTGTGAGGTAAGATTTCCCCCCCCCCCCCCCCCCCGCGCCTTGGTTCCCCCAGACACCCGGCTCCCCCTGGGCTTTGTTTCCCTCTCTCAAATTCTCCCCGTTGTGTGGTCTGAATACCCCCCCCCCATCCCTGCTCCACCTCCATTGGAACCCCTAATGTCTTTTTAGAGAAGTAAATTGTGTTTTCAGACGAGGGCGAATTCCCTGTTTCTCCGTTTTGATACCAAGCGTGATTATCCCGCAATTACGATCGTGCATGCGGTGATTGTTACTCAACCAGCATTATTGAAGCAACCGTGCCAAGAATGACCCGCTCACCCTGTTACATTGCTATCGCCTCCTCATTGTTTAGTGAATTTGAGCCATTGTCATTGGCTGTCTTAATAATGAGTTTGCTATGTGCATCTGATCCCAACTTGAGTTTGCAGCGTGCGTGTCATCCCATTCTACGCGTATTATAGTATATATAGATAGGCTTAGCGCATGTTTCTTTATTTGAATACATTGAAGGCGTATTAATCCATTCGGTTGATGCGACGTTTAATGATATAACATATGCTAGATGGTACCACACTAGATTCTACAGGTTTTTCATTAGTGACCGCCCATCTTTAAGCTCGGTAAGTTACAGGTTGACTATGCACATTGCTTGTCCGAAGAAAATTTTGTTGCCAATCGTGTTGACCCTATGTGGAACGCCCTGCCCACATCGGTATTCACTTGTGCGGCGGTCAATGGGTGGAAGTACGGTCTAGACGGTATGTCTCACTGATTGTTCCTGTTTCCGGCCCCATTGTGACTGCCTTAGCCGAGTATTGACGTTATTAGTACTAAAAAAAAAACGGTTAAGCGTATAAAGTACGGGTGTAAGCCTTAAAAAAAAAAAACCAATGCTGTAAAGGAACACTACGCCATCACTGTCGCACTAATACGTTTAAAAGAAGCACCAGCTTTGAAAGCCGTACCAAAACTTAATGAGGTAAAGGAACAGATGTAAGAAAGATATGTAAACCATCTAATACGTGTAAAAGAATCTCCAGCATCCCAGAAACCCAAGTTGGAGCTTCTATTACACGTATTAGTGCGATGCTGATGGCTTACATGTCTTTTTCTTGTATATGTTCCTTTACATCATTCGGTTTTTTTAAAAGCTTACATCCGTATTTTATACACTTAAACACTTTTTTTTTTAATATCTTTCAGATATTTCAGAAAAAATACACCACTAAATTTTAGATAAAGCAGATAACTATAGATTGGAGATCAACGAGATAAACAAGATTGACATAAATGAGATAAACACGAGTTGATTAAAACAGGTTGACATAAAAAAGTTCATTTATTTATTTATTAACTGCCGCGCAGGAGCATTAGGGCAGCATTTACAGGCAGATCAAAAACCAAAACAACAACAAAAAAACAAAAATTGTTTTCAGTTAAACGATATTTAAAATAAAAGACATAAACAAGATTTGTGTTTAATTAGGCCTATTTTGGTCTTCACTTAGGCCTCCTATAATGTAAATAAAATAAAAACACTGAAATACGTATTTAAAAATCTACAAAATAAAAATAAAGCACAAAAAGGACTGTAATTTAGAGTGCAGAATAATGATTTTTTTTAAGAAATAAATTTCTTGGTGCATTTCTCATCATCTGACACAAATTGCTTATGTAGAATTGTAGATAGATGAATGACTTAATTTTGAACATTGCTAGACATAAAGACAAAGGGGATAGTAAGGGGGAGGGATAACCCGATGATTCGATCAGCGAAACTGTATTCATCTCAAGTAGCTAAAGGAACCAGGTAGTCTCTAACACTACATTGCTCAGCACAGGAACTTTCCCTTAGTCCCCTTTAGGACATTTACACTTCCCATAATGCCAAATGACGGGAAATTCTCTAACTGAATACCCCATGAGCTGTTGGAAATTATAAATTTTTTCCAACATTCGCGTTTTGGCGCATTAAACTCATTTGTGCTATTTATTGGCAGATAATTTCTTTCGTTTTTTGCGCTCGGGGAATTAATGTCTGCCTAAACAGCACTCGTAAGTTTATAGGAGCCAAGACGTTCGGGTTGAAAAAGATTATCGATAATTTCCTTAGCTCTTGTGCGATTATGAATGGTAACTCATATGATTACCACTTAAAACATTTCTAGGCAAGCTCCGTCACTTGCTGAGCGCGTAATGATCTAATGGGTGTTAGAATGGTGTCTCAGTTGCGGTCAGTATAAATTGTGGTCATTGTCGTTTGCAGTCAGTAAAAAACGAATACGTGAGTGTGTCTCGTTTGCAGTCACATTCCTAGACTAGACTGAACGGATCGGGAAGAGTGAACATATTTCCCGGCGAACATGTTCTGATTGGGAAGGCTATGTTTGTCATTCCCGCGTGAAGAGTTAGCCCTCCACAACTCTGATTGTGCCCTGCCAGAGGTATGACCGAAGATAAGACGAACTCGTTTTTCGAAATTCCATTCAAACTTGATTGTGAATCATAACCGTGTATGAGACAAAAACTGACTGCAAATGATCCGGCAGAATGTTTTACGATTCGCTAGCGATAAGTATCACTAGCAGTTTCATTTCTTCTCAAAAAATAATTGTTGGGCAAGATTTTTAAACCAAGTAAAAATTTAAAAATTTTACGGTAAGCTTTTAAAACGTTCCATGTTCACCGCATAAACGCCCAGTAGGCATACAGCGCTCCAGCCGCATTGTGCACTATCACAGGAACATTTTGGCAAGAAGGCGGTTTTATTTGGAGCATAGCTCCGTTATGAAGACACTCCAATGTAATCTTAGACCGCGCATCACGCGAAAACCACAAGGACTATTCAAGCCACACTTTGCATGCATAGGTCGGGAGGATGGACAAGGTTTATCAAAAAGAAAAAAAAATCCGGAATCGGACATGGGGTTGACGAACCATCAGGGTGACAAAATGGGCCAATAGCAAGAGCCAAAATCCAAACAACAACGAGACGGCGCAGCCTTTTCTAATTGTTAGAAGACTGATTGTTGAAAGATTGATTGTTGTTGTTGATTGTTGAATTCTCTTCTGGCCTCACTAGCAGACATGACTGTGTATGTTAACTGTAAGCAACTAAAATCATATTTTGTAAGGCTGGGCCGATCCCGATTACCGATTCAGAATGCCTCACATAATTCCTTACCGACATTTTGCAATATCGGTAGAAATCGGGGATCGGTATACAAAATCCAGAGAGATCGGTAATAAACCAAATTGAAGATACTTTTACATTTCGTCGACCGATTTTGACGTTGGAATACACCAGTTTCAACGTTTTTTCACCACCTTTCCAATGGTCCAAACCCCAAGCAGCTGTCTCTTATTGTTTACAAATTACAAAGCAAATTTTTTAATGTTATGGGGGATTTGGTATCGGTAATCGGGTCGGGATTTGGTATCGGCCAGTTTCTTTAATGGTCGGCTCTGGTAGAAAAATGGTGATCGGCCCAGCCTTAATATTTTTATCATGTTGAGGTTAAAGGCACATAACTCCCTCCGGTATATTTTAACAGTTTCAATCGATACATTACCGGAAATAGTTTTATATAAACTGATTTACCTTTCATTTGCTGGTCTATGGGTACGATCCAGATGTCAGTAGTGGCGCGTGATTGTTATTAGGCTTGTTTTAAACGGCGCGGTCCGAGCGGTGTATAACTCCCGCCACATCGCTGGCAAGCCGCGGCCCTGGTGGAAGGATAATTAATCCTTCGCTCAAGTTTGCGACTTGGTCGTACGATGTGTCACGTT
Source organism: Lithobius niger (assembly GCA_023313725.1). Classification (NCBI taxonomy): domain Eukaryota; kingdom Metazoa; phylum Arthropoda; class Chilopoda; order Lithobiomorpha; family Lithobiidae; genus Lithobius; species Lithobius niger. Next base: position 30,455 of record JAHWFP010001291.1, on the reverse strand, counting down.
GCAGCGGCCCCGAAATGAGTATGACTAGTGTCTTAGAGCAATGCGCGCTGCGGTCGTTTGAAATATATTTTAGCGTAGGTGACACAGAGTAAAGCGGCCAGAACGGAGGGATTTGTGTGCCTTTAAGTCCCAACGCGCCCGAAATTCAAATTGTGGAAAATGTAAGGGAAAGGTGCAGGGATAAAGAATGAGTTAGAGGATGAGTATCCACATTCACAGAGAGAAAGAGGCATCAATAACGTTTGTCATGATACTCTCCAGCTAAGTAGCTAGCTAACTTGGCCGCCTTTGCCTGGTGGAACGATGTCACTACTTTCAAAGGCCGATCCTTTTTAGCCAAACATCCAAACAGCAAAGAAAGCGGAGCCCGCTCCATTATGTCGACAGCGAAAATGACGACGGCCATAGTGGCAAAAAGGCATAATGGCAGGAAGGCGGGTAAAAATAATTAGCTCCAAGCAGACCCAGAACGGATTTTGGATCTTATGATGAACTCTTTATAGGAATCTGGCTGTGAGAGGGAATAACGAATTTCGGTGCCACTTTGAAACCCAAGTTTTCTCAAGGAGTTTCAGAATACCTATCGGCTGTTTTGAAATGTCTTACCTTAAACCAGAGATAGTAGCATTGCTTGGGCATACGATAACTTTCCATCGCCATCATAATTCCATCTGAACCGTTTCCATCTACTTGGATCACTGTGCTTTGAACTTTCCATTTTTCCGGAAGTTCTAAAATTGATTATGGTTAACCCATGTCACGAAAAAATAATCAATTTTGGCATGGACGCTCATTTGTCCTAGCTAAGCGCTGTGTTAATTGATATTTAACTACGATAATTTCCGGTTCCAGTGAAAGGCTTTGTGCGTGCAATTAATCTCACCAATTATTGATCAACATAAGAGCTTTGTACCGAAAAAAAAACTCCGATTCCAGGACATTGATCCACGGCGTAGTTACTTACTTATGTTACAAGTAATTTGTCACTTTTATTCCGGAAATATCGCTGCCATTAATATTCGACAATAAAAAGACAAAAAAAAAACATTATTGCAAGCATTCATTGTGAAAGAACTCGACTAGAAGTAATTATTTCCAAGCCCCATAAAATAGGTGACGTACAGAAACTCCGAAAATGTCTACGAACGTAGAGGCGTAAGGTGGGTATAGTAACGCCATCTTAAGCCCAAGTGACAAATTGACGAGGATTTGGAGACTCTGTCTGTCAGTAGAATTATTAAAGGCAGGTTGTCGCCGAATAAAAGTCAGAAGAATCTATCACCATCTAGCGCTATACATATAATAGTATCTAGCACTTGTTTGCATCAAGCGAAGGAAAGCACAACGCCATTTCTTTTAAAGAAACAAACAAGCCACATGCCTCCTTAATTCATTATTGAGTGAAAATGTGGTATGTGCTCGTACACCTTGAGCAAGCTATAAAGGTTAACAATATCACTGACGCTAGATGGAGCCACGGTATGTTTTGAAGACTTCTGGAAAGTTCTTATTTCATGTTTTTTTTTTCTTTACCCGTAAACGAACAATGTTTTTTCACCCACCAATTTCTGTTTACGCTAAAAGGTTGTAGGCATAGCATATGTATAGTAGGTTACTTAACTCTTTAGTTATAAATATTTCAGCAATTTCTTATTCAATGCCCGTGAACGAACGCGAGGAGAGACCATGCATGGATCTGTTGTATTCCCACTTCTTAAAATTTCATCCTGGAACCTCTACTGCAACCTATCATATCACAAGGGATTCGTAATCTACAAGAAGAAGCTGTATTGTGGAAACACATCCCAGGACATTCTTACCATGTACTGGGACGCGTAATTTTAATTGAGAAAACGCATCCCAGGATATTCTTGCCATGTACTGGAACGTGTAATTTTCATCGAGGAAATGCATCCCATGACATTCTTGCCATGTACTGGGAACTGGGATGCGTTTCTTGCCATTTACTGGGATGCATAATTTTCATCGGGGAAACGTATCATGTCATTCTTATCATTCTTATCATGCTGACATTCTTATCATTCTTATTCGTAATTTTTATTGAGGAAACGCACCCCAGGACATTCTTACCATGTACTAGAATGCGTAATTGTACGGGGGGGGGGGGGGGGTGGAGTGCAATCGCCCGATTGGCCAGCACCCCCTCTTTTTAAAGTTTTTTTTTTAATTTTTCATTGCAATGATCATGTGCTTAATCTTGTACTGGCCGATTCAACTGAATGCTGTAAAGAGGGAGTGGGAGGTGGGTCCCTGTAAATTAATGGAAACACTAATCCGGTGGGCCAATTTTTTAATTTGGTGCGCCAAAATGTTAATTTGGGGGTGCCAAATGTCGTGATCCCGGTCATAAGTTTTGCGCCAGTCCGGGTCTGTGCGTAATTTCCATCTAGGAAACGCATTCCAGGATATTCTTACCACGTACTGGGTTGCGCAATTTTCATCGAGTGCCTTGTAGTCCAGTCAAATTAGACCAAATTTAGGTGGAATTGTAGAACAATTCATAATAGCTGACTTTTGGCACACAATGTTCGTAATAGTCCCAGGTTCAACATACAAAAAGGCCCCTGCCGTCCGTGTTGAGCTAACGCAGCCATCTAGAAACATGGCGACTGAAATCGGTTTTTTCAATACATCTCGGTAACGGTTTGCTCGGGCGAAAAAATAAGTCGTCCAAAAATGTAGAGCATGAAATTTCGATAAAAAAAAAGGTTCTATTCATTTTTTTTCATTGGTTCAGCCAATAAACGGTGTAGAAAAGTGTGGAGCTATTGCCGCCATCTTGGAATCGTGGTGCTCGAAATTGGATTTTTCGATATATCATGAAAACGGCTGCTCAGGCAAGAAAATATCTTAGGAACGAAATTGTAGAGCGTGGAACGGTCTACAAAAAAAGTTCTATTCGTTATGTTTTTAAATGAGTCAATGATTCAGTGAATAAACAGTGTCAAAAAAGCTTGTACACTTTCTGTGAAGAGCATGAAATTTGGTATGGATGCACATGAACTGAAAAAAAATTAGCTATGAAAGCAAGTTCAAAACTCCCCTGAGGGCCCCCCCCCCCCCCACCAAAAAAAACCCGGTTTTTCGGCTGTAACTCATTGACCGTCAACAATCGAAAGCACAATGTAAGGCAAACACTTTCAGCATACAATTCAGGACAGGAAAGGTGATATATACATATTTTACGTAAAAGCAGCCCTTTAACCACAAAATCGTATTTAAAGTATATAACGCTTAATTTGCGTAAATGCTTTTTTTTCCCAATTGGTTGTTATAGTGATTTTCGTGTTCAAAGTGTTCTTGCAAGGCCTCTAATAGCCCGAAATGGACATGCTTAGTATTTTCTGCAAGGTGGAGATCTGTTCATTCCATCAACCTTAACCGAAATTGTTTAACTTAGATAGGAACCTTCCTGCGCCCATTAAAAGGTGAAGAAGTAATGGAGAAGTGGCGAAAGCATATGGTTATTTTCGAATTCAAAGTACTCTTGCGAGCCCTCTAATAACCCGAAAGGGACATGTTTAGGATTTTCTGAAAGGTGGAGATCTATTCTTTCCGTCAATCCTAACCGAAATTGTTTGCAATAACGTAATCTACAATGACATTCCCATACATTCTTTTCATAATATCGTATGGTTTTCGAGAAAAATGGATTTTTGGCTGTTTTCTGCCATTTTTGGGCTAATTTAATGCCTACAGACGTCTCCATTTGCCAACTTACAACTTTCATCTACTGCTGCGTCGTTTCTAATTCAGGTATATGGCTTTAATTAAATTCATTCGAAAGGTGGGAATGTCTTCTTTGCAACAAGGGTAGTTGAAAGGGTCTAGGATGTTAGGAACAGAGTTACGCCCATTTTACTAGAGGCCACAGTCACTGTTGGACTTTTCGCTCATTTACAACTTTCAAGTGGTGCTGAGACGTTTATAATTTAGGTAGACCTTTTCAACTAATTGTTCCCTCCCTACCTTTCGATTGAACCTAATTGGAGTCATCTACATTAATTGGAAACGTCTCAGCTCCAGTTGAAATTTGTAAATGAGCGAAAAAAGTCCAACAGTGACTGTGATACCAGCCCCTAGTAAAACGTGCGTAGCTTGGTTCCCAACAATCGTAGATCCTTTCCACTACCCTTGTTGCAAAGAAAGAAGACATTCCCGCCTTTCGAATGAATATAATTGGAATTATCTACCTAAATTAGACACGTCACAATAGGAGTTGAAAGTGAAAATGAGAGAAAAATCCAACGGTGATTGTGACACCAGCCACTAGTAAAACAAGCCAAAGTTGCAAAGAAGACATTCCCACCTTTCGAATGAATCTATTTGGAGTCATGTATCTAAATTAAACACGTCAGAATAGCAGTTGAAATTTGAAATTAGAGAAAAAATCCATTGGTGACTGTGATACCAGCGCCTAGTAAAACGAGTGTAGCTCGGTTCCTAATAGTCGTAGACCCTTTCAACTACCCTTGTTGCAAAGAAGACCTTCCCACCTTTCGAATGAATCTAATTTTTGTCATGTATCTAAATTAGCAATTGAAATTTGAAAATGAGAGAAAAATCCAACGGTGACTGTGATATCAGCGCCTAGTAAAACGAGTGTAGCTCGGTTCCTAACAGTCGTGGACCCTTTCAACTACCGTTGTTGCAAAGAAGACATTCCCACCTTTCGAATGAATGTATTTGCAGTCATGTATCTAAATTAGAAACGTCAGAATAGCAGTTGAAATTTGAAAATGAGAGACAAAATCTAACGGTGACTGTGATACCAGCGCCTAATAAAACGAGCGTAGCTCAGTTCCTAACAGTCGTATACCCTTTCAACTACTCTTAGACGGTCCTTATCTAAGGTAAAGAATTTCGGTTAGAATAGATCGAAAGAATAGATCCTCCCCTTTCAGAATATCCTAAGCGTATCCAATTGGGGCTATTAGAGGGCTCACAAGAGCACTTTGAACACGAAAATACTGTAACAACCAATTGAAAAAAGGAGCATTTGCGTGAATTAAGGGTTATCTAGTATACTTTAAATACGATTTTGTGGCTCAAGGGTTACTTTTACTGAAGAGATGTACATCACCTTTCTTGTCCATAATTGTATGCGGAACGCTTTTGCTTCACACTACGCTTTTGATTTGCTGACGGTTTAGGAGTTACAGCCAAATCACCATTTTTTTCTGACGCCCATTTTGAATTAATGATGTCATCGTATGAAATTCAGCATGGTTCCGTACTTATCTTGTTTCGTGTATTACTACCTTCATTCGTGCCTATTTATACGTTTGTATTACAAAGTGCACAAATATCGTTCTAAGCCGCACTGCTCTTAACTAATTTTGGTGCACCCTGCAGATACTCGTACATACATTCTAATTTTTTTTTATGTTCCCTCATGCTCTACCACTCTTCCCTATTACATCTCAATTAACAGCCTTCAATTTGGCCTAAAACTATACATTTTACTGTATTTCAAGTTGCATTGCAATACTAGAATTCGAAAATTTGACCCCTTTATATTTGGAGCACCCTGTATCCATCCAACGAGGGTTCCCAGAGTGGCAACAAGTAGAAACGCATTCAATGACATGCTTACAATGAAGTCCACATGAGAAACAGAAGTTGGCAAAATGTGAAAGCTTTTTTACAAGTGCTCTTGAACTATTCTAAACAGGAAAGAGTCCGTAAGAGTGCTTCACAGCATTGTAGTGGGTCTGTTGCATGCATGTGGCCGCATGTTCAAGTCGTCTTGGGAAAGTTAACGAGCCCGTGACGTAAATAATAAAAGCCGTGCACGACTCATGGATAAATTGAAGGTGGTGTAGAATGGTGGGAAGGTTTAAACGGACCAAAAGACAGTGGCAGGGAAGGTGACGAACCTACGGGTAAAGCTTCATGACATGGCGCTGCACCCTCTCGAGTTTCTATTGAAACTTAATATTTAAGAAGAAAAGGGGACCATAGGTGGGCGAACATAGGTCATGCACAATTGGCGGAAGGATTCAGCCTAAAGGAAAGAAAAGCATCTCATAATACGTTCCATCTCCGTTTGGCACTTGCAGGCCACAGAAGGGCACTGTTTCGAGGACTTTAGGTCACTTACACAAGAATGTCTAGATCCATTTCCTGTTCGCATTTGGTAGTTTGCCAGTGCAATAGGTATGGCAAGGTTGTTTACTCCAATATGAAGGGACTTGCATTAGGAATGTTTATTCTTAAAAGCCACTCGTCAGAACAATGAGACGTACAACTGAGGTCACCTTGGAGGGCCTGTTGGCCTTCAACTTCGTGGAAGTCGTAGACAACCTTGCTGTCATCAGCAAGCATTGCAAGGCTTGAAGTGATGTTTTAGGCAGGTCACTGATGAAAATGATAGATCGTATAGCCGAGAAGCATGCCACTGGTTTCAGGCTTCTGGGAACTGAATAAGTTGTTGCCTACTAGTCGAGAAGTCAGCCGGCCCCGACCAATCCTCTGTAATTTCCAAAACGATGTTAATGGTGGGGATGAAGTCGAAGGCTTTAGCAAAATCCTGATAGAAAACATAAACTGGGACACAGGCATCCGTGGACATGCAGTAGTACTGGAAGGAGGGTTTGAATCAAATTCGAAGTGCATGACCGCTGTGGGAGGAAACCATGCTGCTTTGGGGAAACAAAATTGTGGTCCAGGAGAAAATCCAGGGTATAGCCTTGATGAATGACACCAGTATTTTGCAGCAGATATAGCAGGTAAGGCTGCTAGTCCAGCAGTTGCTTGGGTCTTGTTTCTTCCCTTCCTTGAAGATCGTTATAACATTAGTATTTTCCAGGCAGAGTAGCACAATGAAGTGAAGTTTGTGGAATGCGAGCAAGTGAACCAGCAAGTTAATGTGCACATTCTTTAAGGGCAAAGGCAGGTATTCTGTTGGGTACACAAGCCCTGCGAATCCGCAGATTGACGAGAACATGAAGAACAATGTCTGGAGTAGGGTGGATGGAGTCACTGAAATGCTCAGAAGTAGGATGGGTGGGGGAACCGCAGCATCGCGGTCGGTGGTGAAAACAGTGAAAAAAGGACTTCACGGCTTCGGCTGTATCACTCTCCTCAATGATGAGGATGTGATTGTTACCAGTGATTGGCTGCACAGTTGGTTTGTTGAACTAAAGGAGTTTATGCACTTGGAATATGATTTGAGGTTAGCACAAAATGTTATCCTCAAGCTTCTTCTCATAAGCCGCTTTGCAGTTTTGTACACAGAACAGTAATAGCATACCTGACACTCTAGTGCTTGGCACAGGTTGCCCCATGTAGTTTCATGGAGCTTTCTTGACCTTTAATTGGGCTGTCGCTTTTAGGATAATCTAACAAATAAGGCGCTACTAGTAGGTGAGGACAGGGGAACAAAATGCTTGATGCCTTTCATCCAATACTTTACTAGAAAAGAATGACCTCTAAATTAATAGTCAAATCAACAGAGTGGTGACCACACGAAAGAAGTTCCGCATTGTTGCAAGGTTGGCTTTGGCAAAAAATGGCCAAAACATGCTTGATTGTCATCTACCAGCACAGCATATATGGACCAGAATGCCAATATGGGTGCTCTTCCCAGGCAGGGACAGAAAATGGAAAGAGCGTGTTATACATTTCCAATCAATCTTAGGTGCATTTAAGTCCACGTCAATAATAAGCTGGACGGCTTTCTGTGTAGCCCAAGGCAAGTGTAGCGAGAAGATTACTGTCTGCTTCAGAGAAGATGGAAAGGCATCTACAGACATTACCAACATGGGTAGTGACACTGTTAACACTGAAGCTACTCTGGAGGGATTGAGCAAACAAAATTCAGCAGGGAGATAAATCTCGATAGCCTTCCACTTACAGATTACATAAATGAGAAGCCCACCACCAGCATGACCAGTCCATTCCTACCGAAACATACGGTAAACTGGGAGCAAGAGGTCAACGTCAAACACATTGCAATTACAACAGGTCTCGAAGAGAAGCAGCACCTCAAAAGGTGTTGAGCTAATAATAGATCCGAGTTCTTTCAACTTATTTGTAATACTACTATCGTTAGACAGAAACACCGAATTGCGTGAGGGTTGCGGAGTCAGGAGAAGGAAGAGAGATTTCACTAGGGAGCATGCTGGGGGTTTATGGGAGAGTTGCATGGGGAAGTTGACCCCAGAGGGCGAAGTAGGAGGACAAACAAATTTACTTGGGACAAGTACTTGGGACAACCACTAGAGGAACGGTCAACAAGGGTGGTAGACGAGCGGCGGGATGGCATGGTCTGCGTTTGTGGTAGCCAGAAAAAAGTAGCCATATAGTTGGGCTGCATCCAACGACATCATCATCCTGATGTAACTAGGGTATCTGACTGAACGGGAGAGCCTAGCAGTTCTCCTCAGGAATGCGACAGAGGTTTGCAGATGGTGGAATGAAATACATTTATTGGTATGGGTTGGTTGACCATGCTTGGAAGTGCCTGCTCCGAATTAGTTAAGTCCGAGACCATGTGCCCATTAAAGCTGTGGTCTTTGTGGCCTGTAGCATTAGCGTGAGATCTGGGTGAGGAGTGAGTATTCAGCCACCTTTCATCAGCAGATTTACCTTTTTTGGCACATTTATGCACCAAGGAAGGAAAGATAGGAAAGAAGAAGATAGGTCTAAATACCACTGGCACAGTTCAGTAAAGATAGTGACGCAAAACGCATTAATGTTAACAATTCAAAGAACCATTGTACAATCAGCAGCAAGAGCCAATTTAAACAATTTTCAGCAGTAAACACATCTAGATCTGTATTATTAACATTACAAATTTGACATGCTCCCAGCTGTAGCCCAGTGATGGGCAACTACTAATTTAAATACAGTCTCCACTTTTGCAGTCACTAACTACAAAAAGAAAAACATAATTGCTACTACTAACTAACTACTTTTAAATACAGAGAAGTATTTTATTAACTTTTGATAAAACTAGTTGCAACGTCAGTTAGTTCTTTTGTGGTAGTTGTAACTAACTACCTTTCAACTCCGCTTTTTTTTAATAAGGTGCACGTAAAAAATAAAGTAGTCTAATGAAGACTCCAGTTTAATAACCAAAACACTAACGAAACAATCTACACCTAGGCAGGTTTCACCCGAGCCACCTAGAGTAAAGGCCGTATCTACTTCTGCAAATAGGCGGCACATAGTGACGCGGCAAGTTTGCCAAGTGGCATCATCAGATGACAGAATTTAGAATGTTCGTCAGTTAGTTTGAAATTTTGCCACTTGGTGTAGAGATGGCAGCACCTACCAAACTTTCGTTTCCTTCTATGTCAGTGGTTGATTTTAGTCGCCTTGTTGATTTCGCTTGTTCTGATACGGCCTTTACTGTAGGAGGCTCTGGTTTCACACGCACTGCAGAGGATGTGGGTCATGGTGAAGGTCATCTACTGGTACTATTCCGGCAATGTATTGGCTGATAGAGATAAATTTAGGGTTGTAGCTGCATGCCTTAGGGAAATGCCGCCGATGCTTTCTAAAATGTTTAAATGTCATCTGTCCGAATTTCGGCTTTAAATCATCGTGATGATGATGATAATGGCTCTCCCTTTTGTAACAGGGTCCGGCCAAAGCGCCTAGCTCTTCAACACAAAAACGCCAAAACCCTGTCCCCCCCAAACCACTTTCTCTGCGGCTCCACCAACCCAACAGCAGACTCATTCCCACCATGACTCCTGCCCCCTCTTCCCTTCAGACCAGAAGCCGCCTGATGGCCTCCTCCCCTAAGATCCTCCAGCTCCCAGCAATCTACCAGAACATGCTTCATCGTTTCCTCTCCCTCTCCGTAGATGCCACAGGTAACATCTTCATCGTCTTCCCCTGCTTTCCATTCCATCGCCCGAGTGTCCAAAGCTCCAGCCCTCGCCCTAAACAGCAGCACGCTTCCCCAGTCCCCCTCATTATGCTCTTTTCTTCACGAGATCTTAACGTTGACAATTTACCTCTCATACCCTTCTTCCACCTTTCCACTTCCACATCCTTAATACCCCTTCTCCAACCCACTGCTCCCCTTCCACCAACCACCGTCACAAACTTCCCCACCATTCTCATCGTCCTATCCACCGACCTGGTACAGCACCTCCGTGTATCAAACTCGTGCACCCTCCTCACAATCGTAACCTCTTATGCTGTTTCCATTCATCCCCACCATATGCCAACCCCCTCCCCTCCCCCATGGTTACCGCCACCACCTTCCAAATAATTCTTCCAATCTCGTATCAATTGTAACCCCACATCGCTACCTTCTTAATCATCCCCTTAATCCTTCCCGCTTTCCCTCTCACCTTCTTCCTGATCAACTCCAGATAGTCTGGGTTAGCACGTACAGTACCTTCCAAAAGCACCGAACAGAAAGAACCAAACGCACCACTGTTGGTGACAGTTCAGTTCATTCCCTAGTATAACCGCGTTGAAGTAGCTTGCTTACGTCGACCAACGTCAGCGATGAATCTGTTACCGCACCTTGTGCATGCTCAAAAAGCTCCACCATTCAGTACCTTCCTAAAGCACCTAACAGAGCAAACAGAACGCACCAATGTTAGAGACAGTTTGGCTCCAAACTTAACGTCGCGCGTGCGCAGTGATGTTGTGTCAGCCACTCAGTACCTTCATAAACTACAATACAGCTCAACAAGCTCGGCAGAGTATTCGATACGTCATACCTTCACCACGACCGTCGACCAGAACTGGCTAATGGATTTGACCAGGATTGGCTAATAGATGTGACCAGGTGAGAGCAATGCCAAATTGCGAACCATCTCAGGGAGGTGGTTTGCTGGGGTGGAGGTTTGAGCATGTGCGAGGAAACAGTTTTGACGAAACAGATTCATCGCTGACGATGTTGGCATCAATCAAGCCGCATCAACACGGATATTAGCAGGAAAGGGCCAAACTGTCACCAACAGTGGTGCGTTTGGTTTGCTCTGTTTGGTCGTTTAGGAAGGTACCGACTAGTATCCACTCATAACCACCTTCCCGAGATGGTTTGCAATTTGACATTGCTCGCGCCTGGTTACAACCATTAGCTTAGCCTGGTCCAATCAATTAGCCGCTTCTGGTCACATTAAAGGTATGACGTAACGAGCACTCTGTTGAGCTTGTTGATTTTGCTGAGCTGTGATTACAGTTTCGGGAGGTACTAAACGACTGCCGCAACATCACTGAGCACGCGCAACGTAAAGTTTGGAGCCAAACGGTCTCTAACAGTGCTGTGTTCTGTTCGCTCTGTTCGGTAGTTTAGGAAGGTACTGAAAGTTTCAACCCCTGATAATCCTACTCCTTCACTCTTTTGATCCACTTCTTCCCCAGCTGGAGCCTCTCTTCTCTTTCCTCCCACACACCTTCCCCAATAACCATAAATCCCGATTTCTCCTCTCTAAACTCGACCTTCATCTCCAGTCCCCACACCGCACACACTCCACGCAACCTTTCAAGTCCATCCCAGATCATCCAAGCAACCTTGGTAGTGTATATTTTTCTATTTGTATGCTATGCCGCATTCCTTTAAAAGGAAACTGGCATCTATGTTGGATAAATAAATAAACCTTTCAAATCCAGTAACCCAATATCATTGGCAAACATAAGAACCGGCGTGCGGGAAGTCTCCTCGCTGCCACTACCCCACCTAAAACCATTCTCCGTGTCCACCAAGCACTTTTCCAGTCCCTTAAAGTGGCACTATCACCGATTGAAATGCGAACGAAAATACCATGGCGCCATCTAGCGACATTGATATTGTTAACCTTTATAGCTTGCTCGCAGGTGCACGAGGATGAACCAAATTTTCACTCTATCAGTACCTTCCTAAAGCACCGAACAGAGCGAACAGAACGCACCAATGTTACAGACAGTTTGGCTCCAAACTTGACGCCGCGCGTGCGCAGTGATGTTACGTCAGCCGTTCAGTACCTTCCTAAACTACAATACAGCTCAACGAGCTCAGCAGCTTATTGATACGTCATACCTTCACCGCGACCAGACCTAGCTAATGGATTTAACCAGGATTGGCTAATAGATGTGACCAGGCAAGAGCAATGCCAAATTGCGAACCATCTGAGGGAGGTGGTTTGCTGGGATGGAGGTTTGAGCATGCGCGAGCTAACAGTTTTGACGAAACGGATTCGTCGCTGACGATGTTGACGTCAATCAAGCCGCATCAACACGAATATTAGCAGGGAATGTGCCAAACTGTCACCAATAGTGGTGCGTTTGGTTCGCTCTGTTAGGTCGTTTAGGAAGGTACCGAACAACTAAGGATGTCGTGGCTTGTTTGTTTCGTTAAAAGAAATGCCGTTATGCATTCCTTCGCTTGGTGCAAGCAAACGCTAGATGGTACTAAACAGCGCTAAATGTTGTCAGAATTCGTTTGCTTTCAAACGGTGATAGTGCCGCTTTAAGATATACCACGAAGAGCAGAGGTAACATAGGGCACCCCTATCACAGCTCCCTCCTACACTCAACCCACTCCGACTGTACACCACCCCAAGTAACAACGTATTCCCACATAAATCCTGCGCATCAACTCCACAATCCCCTCTTCAACTCCCGTACCCAGCAGTTCCCCCCACAGAAGATTCCACCTCACACCATCGTAAGCATGGCAATGTAAAAAAAACGCCACCCATAAACTCCACACCTCCTTCCTGTAGCCACAAAACAAAACCTAATTTCACCGCCACCAAGTACGAGATGGCGCACACCTCTATTTTGATACAAAATGGCATTGTTTAGCAAAATTCAAATACAAAAATTTGGTATTTTATATTTCTTTTCAAGCAATGTTTAAAATAAAAATACACTAAAAGATAATAAAAACAGTATAACTAAATTTAATAATTAATAGTAACTAAAATATACACTGTGAATTTAGAAAGAATTTCTTTTGAGCTATATTTGGGTCTCGCTAACTAGGTATTTTCCGCAGCTGTGTGGCAGATGACATGGCTGCCGGGTGCAACATGAGGGTTTGGACAAGTTTGAGTTTCGTATGTGTTGTTTTTCCGGGATTAGTTTCGGCGTGGGATACAGTAGAACTGGAAGTGTTTGACGTGGTCGAAGATGTTAATCAGAACTTTTATGAATTTTTCGACATCTCAAAAGTAAGTTGAATGAACAGGGTGATACGATGACGTTTCTACCGTAGGCATCCCGTTCATCTCTGTGTCATCCTTGGCATGGTCGGGTCACTGGTTATTTGGGTCAGTAATGCCACCTTGCCGTGTTTTGCTGAACTGTTTTCTAACCATTCATGTTTGATTACGCAAAACTACCTGATTTTCGGACCATAAATTAAACGTGCGGGACCTCGACTAACCGACGCCGTAAGGGACTAGTGTTGCCATTTCACACCGAGAGAGGGAGGTGGCAAGTGGAGGTATAAGGGGGCAACCTAACTTTGGGAAACTTCGGCACTGTGCCACGAATGGCATCCCCCCAAAAAAAATGTAACTTACACAGGTAGCAAGAAAAAAAATCTATTGACAAAGTAACCATACATAGCCTACAGTATGAAAAAACGAGCAAAAAAATTTAACTTGCTGAGGAACATGAGAAGAATATACGACTCCTAACGTACTGCACCAATGGGGCTCGTCTCAACAGCCGTGTATTGCGAACTGCCACCAACCAAACCAACACTGTTTTTTGTGACGAGCCCTTGTGGACTACACATGGCATCTACGCAAAACGAACTCACCGTGACTTGTGTAAAGCCTTTGCGTGGAACAAGCGGAGGCGGTGATTGACACCAAAGAGAGCAAGTTTCGATAATTTATGAAAGCCTAATGTGGCCTTTGCCCCAAACAAGGTATGGGAAAATGTGCGGCTCAATTGAGATATTTCTTGCACACACAAAAAAAGGATGGGAGTGGAGCCCGTTTCCTTCTCCTAAGCGCATGCAAAATGAAAAATCCCATGTCTCTGGTCCCGGTAACAGGGTAAAGGTTTGAAAAACTGTGGTCTCAGTAGGGATGGGTCGGTAACCGAAACCGAAACCGAATTTTCGGTTTTTACTGAAAACCGACACCGAAACCGATTCGGATTTTGTGTCGGTTTTTCGTACGGTGTTCGAAAATCAAAAAAATGATGTGTTGTTTTACATTTTTTAAATAATTATCATTTTCTACGTATAAATGACAGCATAGCTCCTAGCTATTAAAATGAAAATAGTAGAGGAAAATGGCGTCACAGCTATGCCCACGGTCTATGACGCTGCTGAAAGTGAAAGCAGGAGTAAGTTGAAGCTAGTAATACAACTGTTGCAAGAAAAAAATTAGGAAAATCTGGTTGGGATGGATGGTGGCAAAAACCGATACCGAAACCGAAACCGAGGTTTTTTGGGCGTGAAAACCGAAACCGGAACCGAAATCAAAAAAATGAAACCGACCCATCCCTAGGTCTCAGGCAATTTGTTGAAAACTAGACCTTGATCTTTTAAAAGTGAACATAATATGCCTAATCACACGATGCCTAACTGAACCTAACCAAATCAACTCTAAACTAAACTTAAGTTTTCCTAAAAACTATGCTATTTATCTTTGCCGGGATCCACACTCGTAGAGTCCAAGATAGGCTTGAATAGAACAACCAGAAGGCCTACTAGAGACACTGCGAATAAAAAAAATCGTTCGGTGTCTTGACATGCGGCAGATACAGTTAGGTACATGTACAGGCGACATGCCAAACGTATACGGTCCCCAGGGCAGGGACGAATTACTGCATCCGGAAATCTGGAAATCTCCGGATGGGTCCCAACCCCCGAAACTCGAATTTTTTTTTTTTAATATGAAAAAAAAAAATCATCGAAAATAACTTCTGAATGGCACTTGCCAGGTAACAAGAAAGCAAACCTACAATTACTTAACTTTGTTCTCGGTAATTACGATAATGTTTAAGATAATTCTTTCTGATTTACTTGTCCTTAATGCGCCTGGACCTGGAGTTCGGTAATAAAGCGTAGCTTGCGACGGTTAGCACTGCAAGATAGCGCCAGCCGTTTCTGCTCGGCCGTATGCAGAGAAGCCCAGTGGTGCCCACGGTGGGGGCGGGGGATATCGATATATTTATTACGTAACAACAACACACCACCAATCACCGCAACACAATACGACGTGCAACAGAGGTTCAGTTTATAATTTTATGCACTGATGAATATTGATTGAAAACGAAGCAGAACAGTAGATGCTGTTGCTGCACTTGGCTATTATGGACTGGTCATTTTATCACCGGGGAGGAAATTGGGAGGATCATGAAGTTTTTGGACCCTCTCGAGGGGGGGGGGGGGGGGGACATATTTTTTTCGTCCCCCCCCGGGGGGGGGAGAAAAAAAAAACCTGACCAACTGGAAGAAAAAGTAATTTTTGGACCTCAAAAATGTCACTTTCAGCAGCCAAAATTTCTAAAAACGCCTCAACTTCTGGGGCCCTCAAACCCCCCATGATGTCATTGATACAAGATTTTGAGGTTGTTAGTACCATATCTGTAGGTATAGTTTTTATAAATAACTTTGTAGAAGAGCCTTGGCACCTGGTGTCTTGGCTTCTTCAGTTTTTCAGGTCCTAACTATGTTAGGCCATTAAAAAAAGAAAAGTTGGTTCTCAGGCCCTCCCGCACCAATTTTTTGACGGGAAATAAAAAGAAACGACGCGGCAAAAATAGCAGTTTCCGAACAAAAATAGCCCTTAATGAGAAATTGAAATATAAAATTACTATTCTTGTCGTTAAATAATTGTGTGGACACATGCTACGAAGCATTACGAGGCAGTATTCTTTATTTTATCCAAAGTAAAAATTAATTCCCCAAAATGTACAGAAAAATACGGTCGAAAAATAAAAAAAATTAAAAATAAATTCCGCCCGCCCGCACGGATTTTTTGAGAAAAATGCCCGAGAACCTACTTTCTTTTTTTAAGTGGCCTTACAGATGTGGGCATAGGCTACAAGTAAGCAGTGTGTTTATCATACTACTTATTTATGAATCTTGACAACAGATGGGTGTAAGTAACATTTTATAGAACATTTTGAATCTAACATGTCTTTTCATTAAAAACGAGACACGTTTCCTTACATCTGATAGTAACTGTCGGTGTGGAGACCTACTTATTTTGGCTACAGGAATCATCTGCAGATAGTCTCGATGGGTTTACGAAAAGCGCATTTTTGTTTGTTTTGTGGGTTTGAAAGGGAGGGTCATCGAAATATTGGTGGGCACATCTTTCTTTCCTCCCCTTATCTTCCCCCTGTTCATAACTAATGACCTGTCCCTTATGATGGGATAGAAATAAATGTATGAAAATAATATGGCCCCAAAAAAATGTGTGTGTGTGTGGGGGGGGCCAAATTATTTTCATACATTTATTTCTATCCCATCATAAGGGACAGGTCAT
>JAHWFP010001290.1:0-39310 GCA_023313725.1 Lithobius niger | reverse complement strand
AGCACATTTTACAGGAATTGCTCTGTACATGTGCCGTTTCCATAGGGCGTTTTCTAATTGGTCAGTGGTTCAGGGGTTTGGGAGCTCTAAAAGACCAGGTTGATTGTTTTACATTGTTTTAAACATTGTTATTATGCAACAATGCCAATCAGCAAATGCCAGCTGCACCACGTAGACTGAAGATTGAAGGATGTTTTCAGAAAACCATAATTGATAAAGATACAACATTAAAACAAGCTGATCTAAACTGCATGGTCCACCAAAGTAGCACGAATTACAAAACAAAAACAAACTAGTTTGATGCTTAAGGTAAGATTTAACTGATTCGAAGTCAAAACAGCAAAGGAATATAAACTTTCCTGTAAGGTTTCCTATACTGCAGTGTTGCTGTACTGTTTAGTCCATGTGAAAGCTTACTGCTGTATCCAACCATCATTTATATACGTAAATACAATTAAAGCCAGAGCTTAAATTTCCAACATGCCCAAACTAAAAGTAATGCTGCACACTCAACTACTTTCTTGGCTAAATTTTTCAGGTCTTCAGTCAGGTTGTCTACTTTCCGTTCATCACCCTGCTAAATACATTACCATTTTCCAAGATTTTAAAACACTTTTCCACACATGGAATTTCATTATTACTTTCCAGGACATTCCCAGGTTTTCAAGGAGCTGTGCTCAGCATACTAAACCGAATACTCATTTTTTTTGAACATTTCCGGCAATGCCATCTAGCCAAGTAACATGCACCAATCATTAGCAGATCTATCGTGTGCCTAGTAAAAACATTTGACTACTGCAGTAACAATTCGTGTGGACTAAACAGTACAGCAACACTGCAGTATCTGAGACCATACAGGAAAGTTTATTAGTGTTCCTTTGCTGTTTTGACTTCGGATCAGTTAAACCTTACCTTAAGCATCAAACGAGTTTGTTTTTGTTTTCTAATTATAATCATTGCATCAGACAGAACACTCCCTTTCTTTTTCTATAAAGCATATCAGTTACTTTTCCATGGGAATTGTTTTCTTCGCACACAAATCAGTTAAGCTTCCAAAGAGCTAAGGAAGGACAGAATGAAAGGAAGGGCACGTCAACACACTGATTATTAGCATATGAAGCCAAGATCACAGAAAAAGCTTTCAATATTTTTTTCCCTTTTTATTTTAGTTTAATTGTTACGAGTATTACAAGCAGTAAAACAAAAGTGATATAAAGCTAAGAGATAAAAATAAATTGAGTAATGAGAGATATCACATAGGCTACATAAATTAGTAACCAAGTGCACCACTTTATGATTACAAACCACCTTCAGCAATAGAATGTAAGGATTATATGGCAAATTGAACTGGACAATAAAACCTTTTTATGATACACAAATTCCATTAATTTAGTTTTACAGATTCTTCAATCAATTCTGACACGTATGACCATTACTGAAGTTAATTCTTTTTCTTATTCTCACTCTTACCAGCAGAATTTGTATTGTAATGGCAACATTAACGGAAAGGTAATGGTACAAAAATGGTTAATGTTTAACGCATCCAAGTTAATGAATCACATTTCTGATCATTTTCAGCAACAATGTACAGCTTTAAAGGTGCACGAAATTTTCACTTACTGAATGTTTGTTTGTACTTGAAGGTGGATCATAAAACTTGCAGTCAAATCAAATTATATTTCTTCTTTACATGCATTGCAGTTTTTGAACATTTTAAAACTCTCAAATTTAAAAAAAAAAAAGACAATCTAATCATTACATGTGAATTTTACATTATTTCACAAAGATATCTAACAAACTTTGAATCGTTTTGTAACAAAGGTTTACATAACAGACTTTGCATTTAAAAATCTCTGATGACCTTCACCATATCAATCTTCATCACAGCCATTACATTTCAAATTGTCACTTCAGGACATAACATCTGTGTATAATTCTAGGCGACAAACAAAAAATAGCTTCTTGAAAAAATGAACCATTAAGAGTCAATAAACTCAATAAATAAAATAAAGAACCTATTGCCACTATCCTTCGATCTTAAATTGATCTTAAATGTTGCACTAACACTGCCTGATTAGGGAATTGAGCCTGTTAGTACATGTCAGCCCAAAGACCACAGAAATGGGTTATTTAATATTAACTCCCTCTCACTTTTAAACAACGAACTACGTAACTGACATTTCTTTATATTGCATCAAGAACAATTCTGTTTAAGGAATGTCTCTTAGTCACACTGCCAAGATTGTTTATTAACATCCTGCACCATGGTCAGTCTACATGACTGATTATATGGAGTTAAATCAATTAGTTGCGTAAGGAACATTTTCCCTTAGTTTACTTAAAAACATTTTAGTTGCAGTGAAACTAAAAATAAAAAGTGGACAAAAAAGTGACAATAGCAAAAGTGATAAACAAAAAGTGGGAGAAAGCTGAGGAAAACAACAGTGGAATGACTAGAACAATCCAATGTTAAATAAAAAAAAAAATGCTCTCCTCCAAGGAACACACCACTTTGCCATTTGTGAAAGAACTTACTTGGTGATAAGGCTTTTTTTTACCGAAGTATACAATATACGGTATCTTAAATATTTTATCTCTAATTTATCAAGAAATATATCTAGAAACATTTTGATTTATCTCATTGTGTAGATTACACAGAAAATACCATTTGTCTCATAAAAGCGTGTTACACATACCCACTTCTAAATAAATGCATGCTCATCACACCACTATTTCCGAGGCATCTCAATTCCATGGATGTGAAGGGGAAACAAAAATAGCTGAAAATTTCTTTATAAGGAACAAAATCTGAAGGCTGTAGCCTATATTGAATTTAAGATAATTGCTGAAAATTGTACTGTTAACCTAACAAGGAACATAAATGTATAAATAGGACTTCTTACACTTATGGTAAAATTCAGTTCTTAGCTCTACAAAAAAACAGTTTGAATGGAACTGTCAAAGTCCTTTAAAATTTGGCAAGTTGTTAGTAAAAAAATAAACAGTATCGCTACGAGATGCTGCCTCTAAAAAAAAAAAAAAACCGTAACTTAAGTACAGAAAAATATAAAAATCTGCGATTAAGCAAGAATGTTTCATGCCTGAACTTAAATAGAGGACATCATGTGTAAATTAAAACCAGTTTGCATGCTTCTTGTTGGTAGGTACTTACTTTGGTTGAATAATTGTGTATCCTGTATAGTTATTACTTATTACCACGAAAGCAAATATCACCATCATTCATGGTCAGATGATGTCATGTTTGTTATATTTATGTAAACAAACTGCAAACACAATGAAATTGCAAATATGCACTACCGTAACTCCACAAGTGTTGTGCCATTACAATACATACCGTAAATTGTGTATTAAAAGCCAAGTTGAAGCTAAAGCTCCCCCTCCCCCCCCCCCAAAAAAAAAATACTGTAAAGTCAAAATGAGGAAATAGTGGCGTTAAAGCCCACCCCTCAAATTGTCGTTTTTCTACGAAAAATTACCTACAAGTTAGGGTAAAGTGACCAAATTCCGGCCGGCGACCTAAAGTCGGCCATTTCGATTTGCTCTCGATTGCTTACCGAAATACAACAAAGCGAAACTGAAACAGTACCGGGAACAAACTAGAAATCTTCTAAAGCGCTATGGTCAAAGATTTCTCCAGCTGCACTGCTCTAACAATGAGGTAGAAGGCGTTAGCGAACATGCACTTTGGCACCTTTCTGACAGCAGCAAAAGAAGTAGCTGTGGAAGTTTCGACTGTTCTCAGGCAAGTTACATTCCACACTGTTGTGAGATAAATAAAGCCATTACCAGGAAAACGAAATGACAGGGTCAACCCTTATACATTCTAATTTGAGATAATCCATAGTTTTTACTATGGGGCCAATATATTTCATTACACAGCATTTATTTGACAGCACTGCAAAAGTGCCCTAAAGTCGGTCACACTCGACCCATTCACAGCCTGGGATGACTTAAAGTCGGCCGGCTGCATCGACCAAATCTCGGCCGGCCGACTTTAGGTTTAATTTTGTATATATGTACATTGCTACTAATTAATTCAGGTTGGTGTCTCTATAAATTTACGTAAGAGAAATGACAGGGGCTGGGTGTTGGTATAATTTGACAGGAACGATAATTAGCCTATTAATTATTAATAATTAAATAATTTTTAATTCTTCAGAAAAATACAGTATGAATTTTAGTTTACCGGTACATGTGGCTGCCATATGAAGCTCTAACATAAATATTTTACTCAATTTTTGGGATAAAAAATTACACAGATCCATAGCAAGCTTAATATAACAAAAAATATATAAAAAGTTGTGTATTGAAGCTATGTAAGTGCATGTGGCTATGTAAGTTGATTTTATATTAGTAAATAGATAGGCCTACAGTAGAGTATTGTATAGGGAAAAGAAAAAAATACGACCACACAGTGCTGTAGTGCACCCAAGTTTTTTCGGGGGGGGGGGGGGGGCGCGCGGGCTAGCTGGTGTCAAAAACTAAAAATCAGAATGTGTTCCGAGAATTCCGCTCAGAATATAAGTAGGGTGATTGCTTTAAGTTTTTTAAAGCCCTGTAAAACATCAGTTTCAGCAGTTAAAACGTTGAATGGTGATTTTCACAAATTCGGATATCGGGGCCCTTTGCTTCATCCCTGGGTGCACTGCTGTGACTGCACGTCAATATAAATGTATAATCATATTATTTTAACATATCAGCCTCATTCTAACAATTATTTATAAAATATAAATTAGCAATAATCAAGTGCTTCGGTTAAGCTAAGTTGCAACAATGGAACTTAATTTTAATTTTTAATATTTTGTAGTAAACCAAGTTCTGTATATTCATGGCACCTTCAAAGAATAAAGAGAAAACTTCTCGACGTGGGCATAAATAAAAAATGTGGGACATACAAACAATGACAAGAGCTGTTGAGGCTGTAAAAAGTGATAAAATTTCCGTTCGTGCTGCAGCCAAATCGTTCAAATTCCCCGAAGCTCGTTGCAAGATAGACTAAATGGACGAGAAGCAATAGATGCAAAAGCGAGCAGAAAACCTAATTTGGATGAAAACGAAGAACGTACTCTTGTAGCAAAATTAAACAAATCCTTCAGACAAGTGGTGGAGATTGTTGAAACGACGTCATCGTGATTTAGTTCAACGGAAACCAGAAGCAACAGCTGCTATTCGTCACGAAAAAATGGAAAGGCAGGTTGTAAACACGTACTTCCAAGCTTTAGAAAATGAACTGACGAAAAATGATTTGCTAACGAAACCTGATAGAATTTGGAACATGGACGAGACTGGGGTCACTTTTGAACATAGGCCCCCTAGAGTGATTGCAAAAAAGGGGATGAAATATCTCCATGCTAGAACAAGTGGGAAAAGAGAGACAATAACTGTTATAGCGGCTGTAAATGCTGATGGCAGAAAACTTCCACCATATTTTGTTGTTAAAGGGAAAACTAGAAATGCTTTAGTAGGCATGGATGTTGAAAACTCCCCAGCTGGAACAAATATGTCAGTTTCGAATACAGGATGGACTAAACAAGGTTTAGCCGAATTATGGTTTAAGTCAACATTTCTTCCTAACATAGGAAATGAAAGGCCACAAATTTTAATATTTGATGGACACGACTCGCACTGTTTTGTTGAGTTGATTCAAGCTGCTCGAGAAGAAAAAATCATACTGGTGGAATTACCTGCCCATACTTCACATTGGTTACAGCCACTTGACAGAACAGTATTCTACCCTTTTAAAACTGCATATGGTGATGTCTGCCAAGAGTTCATAAATGACGACCCTAAGAATATATTGTCAAAGAAGGTTTTTTGCAAGTATTTCACTGCTGCATGGGAAAAATCTGTAACGGCACTGAATATTCAAGCTGGATTTAAGGCATGTGGCATCTATCCACTAAACAAAAATGCTGTTCCAATAGAAGCATTTCTTCCAAACGAATTGTATCAAAGTGAGGACAGTAATCACTCACAGCAAAACACTTGTGACCCGCGCCTAGATGATGAACAAGCCATAGATGAACATACCACTGAAGAACAGGCCACTGATGAACAAGCCACCAAAGAGCAGGCCACTTATGGACAAGCCACCGAAGAACAGGCCACTGATAACCAAGCCACCGAAGAACAGGCCACTAAAGCATGTATAATTCCGCAATGCTAAATGATGAGACACGTGAGCAGCTTGAAAAATGTCTACCGGTTGATCAAGACATGCAAGATGTACAGTTCACTGGCAGTGACACTGAATATTTTCCTGACGAGTTCGTAAATACAAACAACAGCGCCACTAGGTTTTCTGAAGAACCAAGTGTCTGCCCACCTGACTTAGCATTATCTGCTTTAAATTGTTCACTGACGGAGCAAACGCTACAGACATATGAGAGATGGTATCTAACTGGCAGAGAAAATGTTTCTGATCCTGTTTATGCTACATGGAAGAAGTATAAAATTATGGCTGAACTGATGAACACCAACGTAGAAGAGGATAGCAGCCCTTGCAATGGACAAACAGATGGCACATCCTTGTCCGCTAAGGCTAGCGCAGTGCGTGAAGCACATCTTTCACCAAAGAAGTTCTATGCACGCAGTTCAGCATCAGCCTACACCAAGTCTAGTATCAAGCCTACACCATTAAAGGAAATACAGAACCATCAAAATACTTTTTTGCCTTCTCAACCGGGAGCCCAAAAGCCGCATACTGTGACTAGTAGCAGTGTAACTCGGCATACTTCTAGCATAGAAAATGACTATTCTGATGTACTGCCGTTCCCTAAGCCATTAAAAAAACCTCAACCTAGCAACAAGCCAGAGTATTTCGTACTTACAAGTGATGAAGTATTCGAAGCAAAAGTGCAGAAAGCTAAAAGGAAACAACAAATTGAAGAAGAGAAAGAAGAGCGGAAACGTAAAAGAGAGGAAGCAAAAGAAAATCGTAAGCATAAACAAGAAGAAGCAGCGGCAAAGAAACGCATTGCAGCAGAAAATAAGCTTGCCAAAATTAAGTCTAGAGCTGCGTTAAAAGCCAAAGGACGAAACAGGAAATGAACATTCCCTTCACAAATAATAGTACATACTGCTCTTTCAATTCGATTTTAATGGCTGAACAATTTTACAAATACAATTTTTACAATTACAATTTTACAAATGCATAAACTGTAACAAATTTACCATTAAAAATTTTAAAATCTTACCGAATCTTTTTACTTTTTAATGTTACAGCTAACCCAGTATATACGTAGCCTACTGCATGAAAATTTATGAGTAAACAAAAGCACTTGACCATTTCTCGGCCACGGGCCGACTTTTGGTCTTTACTGGCCGACTTTAAGTTTAAGTGGCCGACTAATGGTCAAATTTACACTTTAGTTTAATATTAACAATAAATTATTTACATATATATTTATTGAAGATATATTAGTTGAAAAGTATCAAGCGTATGACCTGGAAATGTTTCAATACACAACCGAATTATTTCTTTGTACGAGTCACTGTTTTTTTTTTGGACACATTTTATAACTTGTGGCCAACTTATGGTCCCTTTACCTTATATGATGTGAATAAAGATAGAACTGCTTGCTATGTTTACGGGTCTCTTCTCCCTCCCTCCCTGTAGTAGTAGTGGACTCTTCCCCTTTAGCTCATATCACCTGCACAAGACCTGGGCATCTCTCACCTAAGCCTCCACCCTTATTCACAGCAATTAAAAGGATGTAAAAATAAAAATTGGTCTTTCAGAGATCGCTCAAAAGCTTCGAGTTTTCTGTAATAGATGTCCAGAAAGGTTAGAATTATTGATAATGCTTGATTTAAAGCCCACGCCCTATTTTTGCCAAATTAACTGCATAAACCAATGGGCGTTTAATCCACGATTTACGGTACATAAATGTGCAATAGGAATGAAAAATACACTTGCTCTATAAAATCTTTGGCACTTAGGTGTAGTAAAAGTTGACTTCACCTGGACAGTCTCCTCTGGATCTTAACTTCAGGATCACCTGGAAAAAAAGAACATGAAGAAAATTGGATTTCAATTACATAACTGTACACAAATTTGTAAACATGACAGAATACCGAGTTTCCGGGAACAATGCAATTTTTCCCCAGAACACACAATAACACAGAATTTGAGTCGTAATTTGGCAACCGTATCAGTAAAAGACTGCACTCAGAAGTGAGTGGCTAGCAAATCAATATTACAGTAGTGATGCCAGCACTCATTTCACAATTGTAGCACAGTGTAAGCAACTATTTTAAGTTATTCTGAACCCCTGCTCAGACTGGCACAAAACTTTACATGAGAATCAATGTTTATGGATGATAATTTAGTGACGAGGCCAAGAAGAGTGTAGGCATTAGTGAATAAAATTAGATAATTTAACACCCAGACAGAAAAAAATCTGTTTTAGCCATTACATACTTACAATACTGCCAATGGGAAAATTTCGAGTTCTTTCAGATTTTGCATATAGACAAGCCAGCTATTAATTAGTTAATATCAAATGAAATAATGAATGCACCTTCATCGCTGTTAATCTGTAATGGGCCGCCATCTTGAAATCCGGGCCATTTTGAAATTATGTTTATTATCGTCCTACTTCCTTCAAATTTAGAACAGTCGAACTAGTTGATACCAAGTGAAACAGTGAATGTGCCACATCACTAGTAATCTCGAATGGCCACCGTCTTAAAAATGAGCAGCCATTTTGAAATTATGTTTATTATCGTCAGATTTCCTTCAAATTTAGAAGACGGAATAGTTGATATCAAGTGAAAGTGAATGTGCCATCGTCACTAGTAACCTCTAATGGCCACTATCTTGAAATTAGGTAGCCGTTTTGAAGTTATATTTATTATAGTCCGATTTCCTTCAAATTTAAAATGAAGACGATATATAGTTGTTAACAATTAAAAAAAATGAATGTGCCATCATCATTATTAATTGTAATGCACGCCGACTTGCAATCACGCGTCCATAGGAACATTTAACATGTGTCAGTTACTGTTCGTGGGCTGAATCCCCACTCAGGTGGTCTGTATGCACACACACACGTGTTAAATGCAGCCTATGAACGTTTCCTTTTGGCCATGTCAGTATGGTTCAGCAGTAGGACTTTGGCCTTTGGTTTCAAAGGTCGTAGGTTCGATTCCCCGCTCAGGCAGTCAGTATGTATATATGCACGTGTTAAATGCTGCCTACGGACCTTTCCTTTTGGCCGTGTCAGTATGGCTCAGCGGTAGGACCTCGGCCTTTTGTTTCAAAGATCATGGGTTCGATTCCCCGCTTAGGCAGTCTGACGTATAGGTTCAAAAGGCAACGTAACTAGGTTTCTGTGTTTATTTAGCTCCTTTGGCTTTCCGTCTTTAATACCGTTAAAAAGTTGAAAATGAGCAAAAAATTTGATCGGTAACTGTGATACCAGCCCCTAGTAACATGGGCGTGGTTCGGTCTCTAATAGTGGTAGACCCTTTTTATTACCCTTGATTCAAAGAAGAGATTCCCACATTTCGAATGAATCAAGTTGCAGTCATCCACCTGAATTACAAACGACGCAACAACAATTGAAAGTTTAAGATGTATTCACTAATCTAGATATCTATAAGCATTAAATTAGCCAAAATGGCCGAAAATGGCTCAACATGACCGTTTTTCTCAATAACCGTGATATACGGAAAAAAGGTGTGGGACCTACATTATAGATTACATTATTGTAAACAACTGATGGCCACACCGTTTTTGTGTTAACACTAAAGGCTCTTGCGTAATACGTCAAAATTGAGTGAAAATTGGGCTCCATTTTGGTCGCCATCTTCAATGCTCATTGCTCAAGTTTTTCAGTCTGGAACCCATCGGAATCTTAAAAGTTAACATCCTTTTGAGTAGGTTCCAGAAAAAAACTGCCCTCAAAATGCAAGTACATTAATATTCTCTTTGTATTTCCATATATGTATTAAATGCATTTTTTAACCATAACATGCAAATTAAACCTATTTTTCCAGGAAAACGGCATCAGATAGCGTGGACAACAATTTTTTTTTCTAATTCAGCACGTCTTTTCCAGTCAGGAACAGCCACAAAACCTGTTTTTTTGTAATTTGTGGTGGATTAACCCCTTTTTTTAGCCTGTATTTACTCGCCTGACTTGTTCCATCTGAATAGGCTAGAATTATATTTACAAAGTCGGATTTACAAAATTGGCTTACTAAGTCATTAAGCAAGTCCAATGTTAGTAGGGTGCACGTTTACTGTTTTGCTTTAGGTTTAAACGTTTTTTTTGGGGGTTTAGTAACATGGCAGCGTATTTGCAGCAGAGACCATTAACTGTTGTCATCAATTACATTAAATGTCTGATATGCGTATAAAGACAATCAAAAATTCTAAGCATCAAAAGACAAATACCAAACTTTACAAGAAAATTGTGTTCTTGAAGTTTGTTTAAAGATATTCCAAGAACAAAGAAAATCTGCTACAACCGTTCATAAATACATTCTGCCCGAATAGACAAGAACAAAGCTAACTACTAAGTACAGGTCTAATGCTTACCAGCCTCTTACTGACAAAATTTTACACCGCGGCCCTGCCTGTCAAAGCTCGTCTGTATTCCTTTTAACTACAGACTGATAGACCCTTAGTCTTAACATCAAACGTTCCGCTTTTGTTTGACTTATAGACCCTTGGTCTTAAAAACATTCCGTTTTTGTTTATTAATCAACTAATAGCTGACTCGTCATTGGGCAAAATCTGAAAGAAATTTTCCCAGTGGCACACGCAAGTTAAAAATGCAGTATAGATATTTAGACAATGAAATTTAGACAGAAAATTTTAGCTTCTCCTTTATGGATTACTTCCTCCAGGGCGTGAATTACTGCAGAAGTTCGATTGTTTTAAGGTATTGGTTTCAGAAATGACGAATATGCATATTTCATGTTGCAGGTTGGATAACGATAAACTGTTAGTACGAATAATTACGACATTAAGTCTGTTTTACTTACCTGTTAGCCACTCTAGGACGACGAGTCCACTTCTCGCACGCGGGTAAAGACGTTCGAAGTAACCAACGACTTGCACACTGAGCTTTAGTAATTTACTCTGGGTAAGATAAGGCTCGTTGCGGTTTAAACATTGGCGTAATGCACTTTTGTCCTTCATGGTTGCCTAGGATGAGCGTAAAAACATAATCTTTACAGCAAGGCTGGTTAAAGATAGTTTTTGTTGCCCAACCGAAAATATACATTACATGTTTTTAATGCACTCTCTCGGGTTCTCAGTGCTTCTTCCAGAGAAAAGAAAGAAAGTTGGATTCCCTGCCAGTCCCATAGTTATTCCACTGCGCATGCAGTCCTCCCTATATAAATGCTGGCACAGTTTCAATCCTCATCTTTTTACAATACTCTCAATCGTTACCAAGGCAACTCGAGAGGTGAGGAAGGGCGGGTCACCTGTTGTAAAAACAGGTAATGTATATTTCGGTTGGGCAACAAAAACTATCTTTAACCAGCCTTGCTGTAAAGATTATGTTTTTGATTGCCTTCGAAAGTTTCCATTACCTGTTTTTAATGCACTTTAACAGATGGAGGTGGGCCTTGGTGACGGGCACCCTAGCTACGGACTGGCTACCCTGAAGTCAACTGGACTCAACAAACCTGAAGGCAACCGATTTAAGGGGGTGAAAGGTGTTCCTGTAGGTCTTGAAGGGTTTGTTGTGTAAACCGGTCGGTTGTAAGTGCATTGAGGAATCGGTTGCAAACTGAATCGGACTGGATGCGGAATGGTCAACCGGAGGAAGCGGTTGCAGGCAGGTTCCAGGGTAAAGGAGAAACATTGGCCAATGGGGGACTGGAACCCCTAGGGATAGATGTAACGACATAGTCACAGTAACCAACATGTGTTAATATTATTAGTATTACTATTGAAGAGAGCAACAAAAACTATCTTAACCCAGTCCAGTACTGGAAAGGATGGCAGACTCGGACCGGAGGGAACCGAGGTGGTGTAGTGGTATTTCAGAAAGTTGTACGTTCCGAGGTATCCTTGCTGGAAAATACGAGCAGCTGTTTGGCTCGGTGATATACCGGAAGCAGGACCGAAGGTAGGTCGGACACGAGGACGAGGAACGGCCAGATCGTAGATGACTACGACGGAAAAGGTGCCCTAGCACATTTTTGTAATAGAAGGGGTGACCCAGAATCGGGTTGAGACGATGTGGTCCTTGGGAGTACCTTCCGAGAAGGCTATAGATGAAAAGTTGTTGTCAACACATGGCCAGGAACGGCAAGGTGTAGGAATGTGTGAGTTGATTCAAACAGAAAAAGGAGGACCAAAGGTTAATCTGATGAAGTGTGATAGCGCTGGGAGGCAAAAATATCGTAGGAGCAGGAAGCACGACAGCTCGGAACCGTTCTCCCTAGGGCCGACCTGCTGACGGATCGCAAGGAACTGCAGGTACAAGGAAGGTGGGAGTCCAAGATGGAGAAGTGTCAGTTTCTTTCGCCCAGAAGATGAAGACATCGTTCAAAGAGGATGATGGGGGCAAGAACCGACGGAGCGTCGTAGGAGGAGACGAACGAACAGTGAGGTGGACAGAAGACGGATTCTGTGTTTAGCACCAGATGAGGGCATGTTTCAAGAAGAGGACGGGGAGAAGCGGATCAGTGTTTGGCAGAGAGAGGAACGTGCTGGTTCCATTCTTGGTTTACCTTGTTACTGAAAATAATGTAGCCGAAGGTGTAAATTTTAACTGCAGAATGGAGGACCGGAGTGGTCGGGAACAGCACAACGCCATCGGATGCGAGTTGAAGAAAGATGAGACAGGTTGCATCACGCACACCTATACATGATGGAGGTTGCGCAGAGGGTCAGCGGATTGAAGATTAGTCTGATCGTTCCTACAGGGGGAACGCAGTGTCGCAGGTTCCGGAATTGGTGCGGAAAACAGGGCTGCTGGCGAAGCGGAACTAGGATGCTGGGAAGGACCTGGGTTCCCAAAGTTAGCAGAAGGAACCGGATGATGAGAGAATGAACTGCGGTTGAAATCTAGCCTTGCTAGATTCATGACGGAAAGGACTCGTCCTTGAGAAAGCTGTGCTGTTTGTCAAGGTGGAACGAGAGAGAACAGAGCACT
This sequence comes from Lithobius niger, assembly GCA_023313725.1. Lineage (NCBI taxonomy): Eukaryota > Metazoa > Arthropoda > Chilopoda > Lithobiomorpha > Lithobiidae > Lithobius > Lithobius niger. The sequence goes on along the minus strand of JAHWFP010001290.1, from coordinate 26,165 downwards.
TCGAGGGAAGGGATGGTAAATCCAGAAGACGCGGAAGCAGTGAAGTAGTCCTCCATATTGCAAGCTGGCGAGTTGTAGCTAAAAAATTTGAGTTCAGTGTAGAGAATGCTGACAAGTCGAGTTTTCAAGGAAAAGGACTTGGATTCTAAGTCATGTGGAGTCTGTCCGCTTGGGGTTGGTGAGATGGTAGCGGTACCGCTAGGTGGAATCTAAGGGATCGTTGTGGCAGAGAAGTGTACCGGAATGGTAGGAGGTAGATACCCAGGAACATTAAGATGTCCTCCGGATTGAGGGATTCTAAAGGCGAGACTGGTGAAGCGATCGTGGAGGCATCCATTGACTCTTTGAGGCATGTCCTTGGTGGAATGGGGACGCAAGAATCGAGGTCTCCGGAACTAGCGCAACCTTCTGTTGGATAGAAAGAATCGCTGTGTACGACCTGAATGGGAATAGTAGATACTAAGTGTCGCGAACCGTGGTGATTGCTGTCGTTAGTAACATTGGTGTTGTCGGAGGGATGACGGGATGCAGAGCTGTAGTAGAACAATCGGGCCGTAACCGAGAGCAGCAGGTAGCAGTTAACTGGAATGACGAAGAGGATTGGTGAGGAACCGAGAGCGTCGAACTGTGCAAGGCCTAACTGGGAACTGAAAAGCCAAAAGGTAGGCTTGAGATGATCGATGTGGAAGGTTGTGAAAGGCGGTGAAGGCCTTTGATACACTGCCTGCAGGGGGGCAGGCGGACAGCGGGTGCGGCTGACAAGCAGCAATGGGCGGAACAGCAGGTCCTGGTGCCGATCCTGAGTGGTTATAAAACCAGCGGAACGTCGGAACGGCATAGTAGATGGCCCGAACAGGCGTAGCAAGGAACGCAGGAACGTAGAAACATGTAGGAATGGGAACTGGAACGGCACCGGAATGAATGAAGGGTCAGTTGGTTCCGCGAAAGGAACCACGGAATCCGCGAGAGTTGAAGCAACCGTTGAGGCCGCGTGTATTTGTCACAGGGTCGACGAAACGCAGGCCGATGAGAAACCGTGGAGACGGTAGGAAATATCCTGTGGGCCCAGTCCTCCCAAGGAGGGAACAGGGAAATTGATCAATGTCAAGAAAGCTGACGGTTCTTGTGTGTGCCAACCGCAGGAGTGATGGTACGCGGATGTGCGATGCGAAAGGTGCGAAGGCGGAATGTGGAACGGGAATACTCAAGGCGACCACACGTTGTGAGCACCCTAGGAGAGATGATCGAGGGTTGTAGGTTCGAAGGATCATGCAGAGGAAGGACTTAGCGGACAACAGGATGGATGGCATGGCTTCATAGCTGGTATGGGAGACAAGGTTGAAAGGCGGAGCGCAGGATAGCCAGGTGGAGATATCTGCTTGAAAGTAAAAGCTCTCGGACAGCCTGTCGTGAGGAACGATCGTTCCGTGGAAGGAAAGGATAGCACGTTCGGTGGAATCATAGAACCAAGTTGGTAGGAATGGCAGAATCGGGAACAGACGGAATCGTGTCAGCATAGAGCTCAACCTGGAACATTTTTTTTTTTAATTCATGAAGTCCTGTTCCGAGATTTAAACCTGGCTCATTCAAACGAATGGCGTCAGTAGTGTAGTAGAAATGAAAGCAGAGAACTGGGGCCAGGAGACAAGAGTAGTGGAATATTCAACTCAGTAGCTTCATTTTTTGGCATGGTCCCTCGGACACTCCTCAATCAGACCGCGCTTCGTGTGAGGAAGAGGGGGGGGGGGGGGTGTGGTTTCCGCGCGGAAGAGTATACATTGTAAAACTTTACTAATCACAACTGCCAGCAACACACTGCCAGAAAATGAAACTACGAATGTGGATCCGATTAAACTAAAGTAAAGACTGAAAAAAGTCAAAGGAAAAAAGAAGCCGCGAAAAAAAATACCACAGAAATAACCTTAGGAAACTGTTTACAGTTTTCTTCAGTCTTTTTTGTTTGTTTTGTTTTTATAGGTTGGGTTTAGGGGGGGGGGGGTTGAGGCTTAATGGTGCGTTGACAACTAGGTCATTAGTGCCAACCTCAGTCACTGTGCAATAGTTCGGGTTGTCACTGCACCACGCATTAGAGATATTACACAAACCTAGGTTAGGTAAGAAATTTCACTAGTAAACGGATTTTTCCTTCTGCCTTTTCTTTCCTCGAATTGTTTTCCTTCGGCTATTTTCCTACGGTTATCTACGACGTTTTCCCATGCCATATTTTTTGCATTGGCTGTTTACTGTCCATTCCTTGTTCAATGGAGAGCGGAATGGTCAGAAACACATAATGAGGAACGAAAGATGTGGAGCGAGGAGGAAATTTCCACCGTCCTCTAATGGAGGAGAGGATCGTCGAAGCGAACGTCTCACTGGCCAAAAGGAACGTAAAAAGGTGGGTTGTTATGGGGTCGGAACGTGATAAGTTTATGGGATCATCCTGAAGCCTAGCACTACCCCCTTCGCCGTGGCATGACACGGGGAGAAAGGTTGGTCCCCGGAAGCAGTTGGTGTGTTTGGGTTTATCCCACGGAAAACCGGCACGAACAACAGGGCATTGTCGAACTGCCACACAGAGTATTTCGTTATGTGAGAAAGAAGTGCAGACTTAGTAGTCTCTCGCCACAGTGAGACGGGGGAACGGCCAGCCGGGAACGGAAGGAAAAGTGATTTGGATAGTGTGCATTGTAGCAGTGTCTGCAGAACCGGTAGAATATCGTGCAGCCAGGACGGAGAGGATCAGGAACAGATGCCGAAATAGTGGAGGAGTCGATGGCTCTTTGTTGAGTAAGAGGCTCTGTTGTGGTGGAAGGTAGAGCAGGAACGGTTGGTGAAGGTACGTCCGGTTGGTTGGGTACGGGAGGTGAACTAGTAGCAGACACCGTGGTAGTAGGAACGGGTGGATCGGTCAATGGCGTGAGGGAATGGCGTGCGGTGGATGATGGATCGTGTATGGGGATGGCAACGGCGATGGTGTAAATCACGGACGGACAGAGAATGCCATGGCGTTGCAGGTGTTTGGCGTCCGGGGGAACGAATAACCGTTGTTGTAGGTGCGTTGTGAAAACGGCATGTCCGCGAACGGGCACAACAATACACCTGCTAAGGCGGTGATGATGGCCTTGGAGAGAGCCACAAGTGACGAGTTCGTCGCAGAGCATAGTTCAACCTCATTGAGTAGTATCGTCGATTGACGATTTCGAGTTTGTTGGTTAAGGCTTCGTTGATAGCACGCAGCATAGCATTTTCGGCACGCAACGTATTGGCAGATTTAGCTGCTTGTCTGAGGGTAGGTAGTTCAGTCAGGGCGGAACGTAAAGCTGCGTAGTCCTTAGCAAAATGTTCAGCAAAGGTGAGGACAAAGTCTATATTAAAATTTAGATCTTCGGCTTCTCTAGCGGACAGATGGATACCATGTGTAAGTGCTTCGCGCATAACAGGAGCTGCCGGGAATGGAACGAGTCAAGAGGGAGGATTAATTCCTGTGACGCAATGCCGGAACGTGGAAGCGGAACCGGCGATTCATCTTGTGTGGTGAAGGGCCACGTTGGTGGCGGAACATGGTGGAGAAGACTTCTTATATTTGCTAGTCACGTCAGTCGTACCATGGTGCATGGGTGGTGCAAGAGGAATACGTGCTGATTTTATCTGAACAGACTTCGTAGCGGGGATGCTAGACTTCAGAAGTTTTTGACCAGAAGTTCCGGCTATTGCTGGGATGGCATCTGTGGATGAAAGTTTCGGGTTCTTTTGGGAACGCAGAGGATGATTGTGGGATGACATAACACGTTTAGGAGCCTTCTTCTTTCGATCAACTTTCGCTGGCGAGGAATGTTGTGTTGGTGCGTCCGCTCGAGGAACGGTGGCGGCAGCGGCTCGTTGTCGGTGCGCTCGTTCCACACGTTGTTTTTTAGAGACGTTGCTTTTTATGAATGATAATCCACTTAGTTGGTGATATGGAGACACAAATTCTGCACTTCTTTGTGAGACCATCGCACGACCTGTGGTTTTGGCAACTTGGATGAGGGTCGCTTGATTGTCTCCGTGAAACTTGGACAACGACATGGTGTTGGCGAAGGCACATTTGGAGTTGAATGTTGTTGCAGAATGGATTGGTCTTCTTGGTCGGGAATCGACCCCTCGAACGACGAAAATTTGGCCATGACGTGGTCGCGGTTGCCTGGACGCGGGAAGTTTGAATACGGAGGGAGCGGTAGGACCGCAGCTGGTGGTGCCCCCTGGCAATCGCAGGTGGTAGTAAATGCGTAATGTGGATTCTTGTTGAAAGGAACGCAGGATCCAGCATTTAAAGGAGAATGGCGTTGGCAGGCCGTCCCGTGAAGGATCGTCTGATGGTGGAAATTTTCTTGGGTGGATTTGCCGGTGAACCGAGCTCATAATGATGGTTAAGCGTGTTGTGGTGCTTTGTCCCGTCTCCTTGTTTTGTTGTTTATTTTATTTTTTTTTTTATTTTTTTTGAGAACGATCCAGCATGGGGGATTGCAATATGGTAGAAATCGGGTGGCCCCGAACGATTCTTGTCATAGAAACATAAGCGGTGTAGTTCGTCAGGCTTGAAGGAACGTTGGGTCTATAACAGATCCAGAGTAAGTGTCCAATGCGTCTGTATTTGTTGTTTCCTTCTTTTTATTTATTTTGTCAGAGTCTTCTGGTTGATGCGATGGAAATGGAATCAAGAAGGTAGGAACGTGTCAGCCATTATTTACAGTACGTTCCGTCGGACTGGTTACGGGAAACAAGGCGTAGGATGGGGAGGACGGAACCATAGAAGGACCGTGGACAGGTGGAGTGACGGCGTCTGTACACGATGGATGGTGATAGCGTTTTGCGGATGGCAGAGTAGAGAAGTCCGCAGCTGAAGACGAAGGGCGGTGAGGAACAAGAGGTGTGATGCCGGGAATGGTAACGGAATGGTAACGCAGAACCGGTGGAGAACGGGGCAACAAAGGTAGAAAGTCCGGGGATGTGGCACCTAGGACTGTATAGTGAACGTTGTACGGAAGAACTTCGTCGCAGATGAGATCAATGAAGACAGCCTTAGGAGATGAAGGACCAGGATCTACGCTATGTAGTGGAACGTGGGAATGACAGTCTGGGTCGCCAAATGAACGGCGGAAGGTCGGAAACGGGACCGGTAAGCGCATTGATTCTAGTAGAATGAAGACTGGTGAGGAGGCAACAGTCTTTCCGAGAGAAACGGTAGTGATTGGCGATGGAAGAATCGGTGTAGGTGGCGTCGGACCATGGGTAGGGCAACCAGATGCTGAAGAGACAGAGGTGGAAGGTGAAACCGGGACGTGAGGAATTGCGGTTGAGCAAAATCTTCGGAACGCTCCTCTGTTGATTGTCGGCCGGGAAATAGGATAGAAAAACAGGAAATACTGCAGACGGAGGTTGACGGTAGAGAAAAGTTTGTGTCATAGGAACACGACTGGAACATCGGGCTGGCGCCAGCCTGTGAGATGTAAGGCTGACGGGAAACCATAGGTTCCAACGGGCGAGAAAGTAACCCGGAATGAGGGATGTTCCTTACAGGCATGGCTGTGGAGAGCAGTGTTGGTGCGGGTAAGGGTGGCTGCTGATGAGTTGTAGCGGCATGAGAAGTGGACAAAGTAATAGGCCCAAGGGTTGGCGGAGAGGTGAGAGAGCCCAGAGGAGTAGTCGTTGGACATGTGGAACCCGGAATGGGCAAAGAGGACTCGTCCGTGGATGAGAAGGCTGGCAGATCAGTCATTGGTTGAGAAGAACCGGCGGGAGGCGAAACAACCGCTAGGGGCAAAGGAACGCAGGAACCAAGATGGAGCCTAGCACCTTGCGTGTTTAGTCCTAGAAAGGAAGCCGAAGGGGACGGAAGAGGTCACAGAGGAATGGTCTCAGGACATGGCGAATCCCGTACGGGCAAAGAAGAGCGGTCCATGGATGAAAAGACTGGTGGATCTTCCATTGGTTTTGAGGAACCAGTGGGAAGAAGAACGACCGCACGTGATGTAGGAACGGAGGAACACTCCATCCGTGGAATGGCGGAACATGAACGGGAATCATGAATCACAACGTCGAATGAGGATGCTCAGGATGACCATGCGCTGTGAGCGCCCTAGGAGAAATGATGCCGACAGGACGCTGCGCTGGAGCTTATATAAGCTGGCACAAGCCCGCGCATGCGCTGTACCTTACGAGCCCGGCAGGGAGACAACTCTCAAACTTCTAGGGGAATAATGCTCAAAAGGGGGAAACTGCTATAAAAAGGTAATGTAGATTTCGTTGGCTATAAAAACTCAATTTTACCTGGGGGGAGGTCAAACTTGTTTTCTATTGACTAAAGAAAATATATACTACCTGTAAATTTTGTTGCATTCAGTTCCCGAGTGCTTGTTACCCTGGAGGAATCAAAACTCTCTCGATACGCCCAGCTGAGCCGCCCATCTGCGCATGCGCCAGCACGTGGAGACCCTCCATAAAATGGTATTACGGCGTTAGCCAACCACCTCTTTTTCCTCCAGATATGTCAGCCAAGACAGCCATGGTGGTGAATCCAGAGGGGAGGTTGGGTGGGTATTTACAGGTAGTTTATATTTTCTTTAGACAATAGAAAACAACTTTGACCTCCCCCCCCCCCCCAGGTAAAATTGAGTTTTCTAATTGCCGGCCGAAAATATCACACTACCTGTACATTTTTTTGGATTTACAGTTGACCTCATCAATATAGGTGGCGGGCACCATCATTCCGGGTCCCCGAGGGGGCTAGCTGGGTCCCAGAGATTTGGTTCAGTCCATGAGTGCGTTTAGAAGACGGCCGATGATCTCTTGCAGTTAGACTTAAGTAAGTACTGCGGTGGGAAATGATTATAGTCAACAATGACATCATTGTGAGAGTTTTGATCTAGATGTGAGATCGAAGGGGGGGGGGGTTACTTTTAAGTGACGATGCATGAGGGTTAGATGAGGTCTTGAACATTAAGAACGGGTTGATTGGAGTTGGTGATGACTTAATTGAAGATTAGGAGAAGGGATGTTGGGTGATGCGGAATGAAGAGTCGCAAGGCCATCGAGTGGTGAGGGTGAGAGTCTTCATTCCGGGCCAGTGTTGAAAATTTGAAAGTTCAGGAGGATTATGAGTTTACGGCCGGGTGGTAAAGGTGAAACCATAGCCTTTGGCACTCGAGCGACAGTCGAGGCATGGGAGTTTCCTTGTTCAGGTTAGCGAAATTTTTTGCATTTCACGAATTGCCGGGACGAAGGTTGTGGTATTGTCCCACTGCCACACCTAGCGTGCAATGTATGTTTCGCTCGGCATTGCTTAATTTGTTCCATTCCTGAGCTAGTTTGTGGTGTTTGCGACGGGCTAGCTCAGGGAGAACCGGGGGTTGGTTGATGTGGTGAGTTTAGGATCTGCGGGAATGGCAGTGTTCCCGATGACGTATTCGATTTTGGGAACAGTCTCGATTGTTTGCGTGCCTTGAGTGGGCTTTCGAGGGTGGATTTTGAAGATGGGTTGTCGATTCGTTGAGCCTGGTAGTGGGGAAAGACAACGAAATGTGGCGTCGGCGAGATCAATTTTCCTTCGCATTTTGGTGTTACTGGCTGTGAGGTTTTCAATGTTGAGCTTGTATGCTTTCATCAGTTTTCGGGCGTTAGCAAGCTTTGTTTCAAGGTTGGCACAATGAGTTGCGATGGGTTCACAGTTTGTTCGGAGGCGTTCGAGTTCCTTTTCATTAACATCAAGCTTGTGTTGAGCTCTTTAGAAGAGTGTCGCAATCACCGAAGTTTTCGATTAGAATGGAGGAAGCAGGGCTGGCGTCGAGTCCAAACGAAGATGTGTTTGAAGCAGTCGAAGTGTTCAGTGTGTCTCGACAAGGGGTCAGTGTATCCGTTAAACTGTGTTTGGTGAGAACGGAAGCCGACGTGACGGTGGCCGGAATGGTGGCAGTGGGCTTCATTTTCGGCTTGAGTGAAGCGGAGGGGGAGACTTTGGATGGTGGATAGTTCTCTGGCTTTCTTCTTCTTCATTTGCGACGAACGAACAAGGGATTGTTTGTTGTAGAGTTGAATGACGGGCCACTCATTCGGAGAAATGGTCAGGCATGTGGAACAGGGGTCTTTGTCATAATCACATTTCCGATGCCGTTGGCAAGCAGGATGTGGGTCGTGGCGTTTTTTGGACGAGACAAAACCAACGCATGTGCAAACGTCGGGTCTTCGTACCGTTTCGGGATCCCAGCCTCTAATCAGGGATGACGATTTGCCTCCGCGAACCTTTGGTGGCATGGTTGCGACAAGCTGACTGTGGAAGGCGGGAGAAAAAGGTGGAGACAGATGGGTTTTTCAAGGCCACTTGGTGCCAAGCAGTGGGAGGAGGGAAGGGTTTCAAGACAGATGAATCCTGTTGGTGGCAGAAGGTCTGTGAATGGATGAAGCTGCGTGAATTAATAGTGGAAGGTCAGTGGGTAATCCATAAGTAACTTCATGATGGGCCATGTGAATGTGGTGAATAACATTCTACCATGGGTCGGAAAGTTCATTGATGGCTGCTAGAGTGAAAACCCCTGAAAGGGTCTGGCAAGGTCTTCCTGTGGAGACGACGTAAGAGTAGAGAATGTGAACAAGGGATAAGTCGACAGCCCAAAGATTGGTGACGACCATGTCATTAAAATCCTGTTAAAATGAGTGGTGGCATAAGGTTGAGTAATGAAAAATGCTGGTTGACAAAATTCATCTCGAGAACCATGGTGGTTAAAGGCCAAGAGAGAAACTGGAGTGCATAAGGAAGTTGGATGATTCTTCAGGCAGTCATAAAGGAACCCAGACGAAGTAGGCTTTCTTCATGTTGAGTCCATGAAGGGTGAGTTGGGAAGACAGTTCGGCTTTTCCAAGATGTAGCGGGTGGACTTTCAGCAAAAATTAAGGGATTATAGAACACCAATGAGGTGTAAAGGGTTCAGAATTGTGTGCGGTTACAGTCGCTGTAGTAGATGTGTGGACGTTGTAGGTACAGTGAGTGTACATCATGATTCGAAGGGTGATGACAGGTGCTGGATGACGTACCGTTGACAAGGTGGCATTAAGATTTGTAGCCGGGTTCATGTGGTTTGCAAGTTGGTTGTGCGCTGGGTGTAGTACCTTGGTGCGCGAACGTAAATGACGGGGTTACATGAGAGAGCCGGGGTCAGGCTTCGTCTTCACACTGGTTGTTTGTCATTGCAGTGCAGTTGTTGGACAGGGCTTGAACTGTTTTGTTTGTTGCGAGGTGCAGAGAACAAACGAGTCCAGCGTTGCTGGCTTTCATTTCCAAAGTAGTTGTGGGATCATTCTGGAGGCAGGGTGGCAGGTGGTAGTGGGGGCACTCCCCATCATGAATTCGGTGTGATGGGACGGACGATGTTGGTGAACGTGCGAAGAATATGAATCGGAGCAGAGAGGTTGAGGCAAGGCCATGATGCTTGGGTCAATTGCAGGACGTGTGCAGGTCATGATGGTAGTCGACGGTGTCAACTGCGAAGCCGCTTGTGCGGCAAGCAAGAAGCGTGACGAACGGTGACTTGTTTTGAGATGAACAATGAACGTGAGAAAATGTCCTTACAGTTGGAGCGTCGTAGAAGCGGTACGTAGCAAGAGATTGACGATGGCACAGGTGTGGGAGGGCGGGACAGGCTGGAGGAGAGAATATAGATGAAAGACGGCCAGGAGGGATTCCGTCAGCGATGGGTCGGTGACGAGCTTGGGAAAGGAGATTGGCAAGACAGGACCATAATGCAGGGAATCCCCGGAGTGGCTTTGTGTTTCGGAAGTCAAGAGAGCTTGACGGACGTGAGCATCCAAGGTGAACATGAAGAACATGAGCTAACGATGAACGAGAGATTTAGAAGCGAGTACAGTGAACGTGAGCGAACATGAGCTTTCGGCAAACGTTGAGCGTTTGACGAGCGTCGGGCATCAGCGAACGAGAGCACTCGGCGAATTTTTAGGGTGACGGTCATTCAACGAACGTGCAAAGAAATTCCTTTGTAGGTGAGGTCTTTCGGCAAACGTAGGGACTTCCGATGAACGCAGAGGCTGTGAAGAGGGTAACAATGGCGGTGCGTCGCGGCCGGAGGCTGGAGGAAAAAGAGATGGTTGGCTAACGCCGTAATACCATTTATGAAGGGTCTGCGCGTGCAAAACTCTCTCGATACGCCCAGCTGATCCGCCGATCTGCGCATGCCCCAGCACGCACATGCGCAGATCGGCGGATCAGCTGGGCGTATCGAGAGAGTTTTGATTCCCCAGGGTAACAAGCACTCAGGAACTGAATGCAACAAAATTTACAGGCAGTGTGATATTTTCGGCCGGCAATTAGAAGTCAACTTTGGAAGAGCGCACCCAGTGACAGTGAGCAGGAAAGCATCCACAACGACCAGGAATGCTGACCAAAGGCCCACTGTGATCCAGCCGGATTTGTAGGAAATTCAGATGTCAGCAGACAAAAAATTCGTTGGAAGGAGAGGAGTGGAAGTTTGAGCAGTTCTCCAAACCATTGAATGAGGAAGCTTGTTAGTAAAAACTATCGAAAATTCACCAGTTTTCAGCATTGAAACGTGTACTTATTGGTTGGGTGTAAGTTATTCTTTTTATGACGAACAACAACCCAAAGTAAAACTACCGCATTATCGACTTTTGCCATGGTCAAAGGCACTTGATCCTCCCAGGATAGTTGTGGAAACCATTCGTCCTTATGAAACCAATGCATGGGCCTGGTTCTCCAAGCACCGAAAGGCACGAGGGTCGTGCAGGAGTCCAGCTGGGTGATGATTGCTTAAGTCCCTGGCAGGTATCCAAGACAGGAGGCGGAGACCATTCAATGAGGATGTTAGCTTCAGAGATGGACGAACTGCGAAGTTGACCAAGTCGAGTTCAGCTCGGAGAAACACGAAGCCTGGCTCAGCCGGCTGGAAACTTGACTTCCCAGAGCCAGTCTCGCAAAGAGTGAAAGGCAAAACCAAAGGAGCTGCACTAGGGAAAGATTTCGAAACAGCTAGTCCTCTAGGTAGGGCTGTACAGATCAGCATTTTTTCTGCCGAACAAATTCCGATCCGATCAGCCACAAATTGATTGGTATACCGATCCGATTTAACCGAACCGATCGCTATCGATTTTTACTAATTTTTTTTTCTGACTTACACAAACTTGTAGGCTAACAAAAATGTAGGCTAATACTATACATTTTTTTTTACCTAAATAAAAGTAAATATTTGTCTGTTATTAACCTTAGCCTACACAATGTAAAACATGTAGGCCTAGCCTAAATTAAAACAAAAGCTAACAAAACATGTGGTGAAACAGAATTTATTTATTGTCAAGGGCCTGGCAGAAATCGAAAATCTGTACGTTTTTGTTCGCCGAACCGATTTTTGCCGATCAGCACAAAATCTGTTCGGTAGCCTACAGCCTTACCTCTAGGTATGTGTGGGAGCTGATCTTGTAGCTGAGTAGAAGCCCTGCTAACGGATGGAGAACAGACGTGAAAATGTGGGGTACCGAGCTCAAGCCGAAGGAATAACTTCCGAAATGGTACGTGCGGCCACTGGAGACGAACCGTAATAGATCAAAAGCTGACAGATGAAGTGGTATGTGGAAAGATGCATCTCCGAAATCTACGGACAATGTGAACTCCCTTTGTTGCAATGACTCTCAAACCGACACTAGCATATCCCATCTGGAAATGGCTTCTGACCAGAAACGAGTGCCTTCATTCTTCAACTGTGAAGGCGCAGCTGGACAGGGCTTTAAAAGCCTGGGGCGTCGGGGAGGCGAAGAATAGCTCGTTCTCCCCCCCCCCCCCCCCTACCACCACCACCTCCTTGATAACTTCTGCTTCTAACAGCTTGTTGGGGGGAAGATTCTGTAGCCAAGATGGTGGACCCGAAGTCAGAGTTGGAAAAGATACAAACGAAGGGACGCAACCATGTTTAATGATCGACCGAATAAAGGCATCCGACATGATAGACTGCCATGCTTGTACGTGTTGCTGCAGCCTGCCCCCCCCCCCCTATTGGTGAAGGGAAGGGGAGCAGGGATGCTGCCGAAAAGGTCAGGAATAGGGACGGAGGGATCCCCGACCATGCCCCCGAGAGCCTCCTTTGCCCCTATGAAAGGGGCTGCCGCCGTGGCCTTCGTAATGCTGAGATTGCTCTGCAGCTCCTTATTTAATCGTTGATTAACCCTCCCTCCTTTTCTCCTGAGCCACTTGATAGGGGAAGGGAAACCCAGAGGGGAGTCGAAATGGGTCCCTGTAAAAAGGATTCTGCATCTGCTTACCACGAGGGCGACCTTGTGTAGCAGGTTTTGGTGAAAGGGTGGCTTGATCTCATCCCGAAGAACTGGCTTTTGAAGAAAATTGAAGACGAATGCATGGGAAAACAGCCGAAGCCGACCAACGACGTCAATGTCGCGAAGCTGACCAATGACGTCGTCGACGTTCATTCAAGATAGGCATCGCAACGGCGGAAAACCATGTTCATCATGGCCCGAAGGTGCCAGTTGAATGAATCCTGAAACGTAAACCTGGAGATTAATGTTCATCACTCGACAAGTCGTGACCTCAGTATAACAAAGTTCTAACTGACACGTAGGCCTACTTCATTCTGAGATAATCGAAGTTCAAAGTTTGGATGCGTTTATGGCCTGAAGGTCTTGCATAAAACTTTAGGTCTGAAGTCAGTTTGTTAGCACATATGATGATGTAGTAATAGGGTGAAACTGGAAACTTCAACTATCTTTAAACTGTCTGTAGTAACAATGTACATTTTCAGATAGAACCTTGGCACTCTGACTTTTTCAAAAAGTGTTGGCAAGCAATGGGTTGACGGTTCTATCTGAATTAGTCAACATGGAGAAACTATTAAGAATCAATGAAATAACTTGAAAATTATGTAATGAACTTTATTTAGATAAAAAAAACTTAAGATGTAAACTTTCAAAGAATTAAAAAGCAAATTTATGGTAACAGTGTACAACTTTTTAAAGCAGTGTTTAAAGGTACATTCCCCCAATGCTATTTTTATCGATCCTCCACATCAAGTAATGCCCCATAGGTCTATTTACTTCCGTTAGTCAATCCATTGCTAAAAATTCGTTTTTAAATGTGGCATCTAAGAAATTTTCTGTTGAATATTGGGAACTAATTTAATTACATCCTGCGATTATATGATCCTTCACGCGATTACAATAACCATGATGTTTCATCTGTGTGTGTGCATGTACTAAATTTTAATCGTTTGCTGATAATTACCATGACACCACAAATCTAAAATACTAATACGGTAAAAATTAAAATTATTTATGCCAATAGATTGCCGAAAAATTTTAAGATACTAGGCAAAAAAATTATGAAGTGTAATGTTAAACACTAAAATCTATCCAGTTTGTGACGAAACAATTTTGGCATTCCTGCTGTTTCGTCTACTACGCCCAAGGCCAACTGAGATGGTAGATGCGTTCCTCGCTGCGAGGAACGCAGCTACTAACTTAGTTGACTTTGTATTACTGCGCCGATTCTCGCAAAACGGTGCGACGGTAACATGCGCGGCTGACGAACTGCGCATGGCTGTCATAAGGCAGGCAGAATGTACCTTTAAATTATTTAATTAAACATAGCACACTAGTTCTGCAAAAAACTTAAGAAGACATACACTTTCTAAGAATTAAAATGTAAAATAATGGTGAATGAGAGTGTACACCATTTTAAAGCAGTGTTTAAAAGATTTAATTAAACAGCATGCTATTTCTTCAAAAAAAACTTTAAAGACATGCACTTTCAAAGAATAAAAAAGTAAAATCATGGTGGACTGAGAGTGTACACCTTTTTAAAGCAGTGTTTAAATGATTTTTTTCCAGTGCTGATGACTGAATATCTCCTTCAAATTCAATGTCTAATGTGATTTCATCATTATTCTGGCTGGTATTCGTTCGCACTGCTTTCAAAATCAAAAAGGTAGCATCGTCCTCTTCATATTTTGTTGGTTATGATGATTTAAGGGAGCCCGGCTGCATGGCCATCGGCACCAAGTACATGCTTTCCAAGATGAGGGAAACCATTCTGAAACGTGCTTGGGTATGTGAGATTGATGACAGGTCACACTCCCATTCACTAGAGGAATCTATGTAGCTCCGTGTGGTCGACTGTCAGATAGAACGTTGTTATGCTGACTTTTTTTTTCTAACTTGTAGATAGAACTTTGGCATGTTGGGTTTTTCGTACTAGGCTTACATCTTTAAAAAATACCAAAATAAATTCCTTGAGCCCGATGCAGAGCAGTCAACAAAATCATTTTTTAAATACTTTTTCCCATTCCTTCCTCACTAAATACTTTACTAAGCCGGATTTTAATTTTAATTCTTAGCATGGATGCCCACCCACCTTAGTATCGAAGGTCAAGGTCGTGGGAATCTGGACTATCTAATAAATGATAATCAGTTAGAAATGTTCTCACGTTAAGACTCCCAATTGCCGTATCCAATAAGTTAAGCAGCTATAAAAACTGACTGTCTTTGTTCAATACAAATAAGTTTGATGGAAGTAAGAGTTTTAACAACTTACAATTACCAAAATAAAACGTCTGTACACTTTCACAACATAGACAAACACTTTGTCTTGCAAATTTTCGACCCCATACAGGTGTCTTCATCAGGATTAAAGGATTCTTCGGACATCCTACATCATCTTCCTTCATTTTTGTTACCAACGAGTTCAAATTTGGCTGCCCTCGTAGCCTCCAGTATTTATAGGGCCTGCTCGATTCATCTCCCTCCAACTCCCACAGACAGTAGCTTCTTGTTAAGATCATAGCTCACCAAGTGTAAGACCATCGGGAATGCAAGACCTTGGATGTTCATCACAGTCTTACTATACTTCTGGTGGTGTTGTATGGCGAGGGACTCAAGACGTCTGGGGATTCCGTGTGGAGTTAGGCTTAAGAAGATTACGCGTATTCTTTCAATCAACCTCATGCTGTGAAAGTGTGCAGACGTTTTTATTTCGGTAAATGTTTAAGTTGTTAAGTTGTTGATTTCACAGTATGAGGTTTCACTGCAACGATCTTTCTCGTAATGGTTTTTAATTTTATTACACTTTTAAAGGTACATTCCTCGTGGTTGGCTTTCCTGTATGGTTCAGTTTTGTAACATTACTTCAGACGCATGTAAATGTTGCAAAGGTATTAGTTTTCTATATTTTTTCCCTTGTGAGAAGCGGTTTTTTTACATTTACTCTAACCTATGTAAATGTTGCAAAAGCTTCGCGCAGTATGTTTGAATATGATGTCCTTTTAAGACTAGTTTGACTTGCGAGATGTTTTTCATGCCCGAAAATAGTGTAACAACGTAATAACAGTTGTGAAATCTGGCCTAAGTAACGCAAATCAACTTACTATACAAAGCAGACTTGGTTAAAATTTACTTAAACAGCTGTCGAAATAAATAAAAAATCTTGCCCGCTCCCCCCTCCCCCCGAAAAAAAAATTTGGATTGGCGATTGAACTTTTGACGTTGGCGAGTTACTGAACTTGTATTACTAGCCACTGGCAAATGGGTAAAAATGTTTATCTCCCAAGCTTACTAAACAAAAATGCAAGCTTCATCAACTGAAGGCAATCCTCCAGCATGGTATACGTCCTGGATTCCGCAGGCCCCGCCATGTAGGCACTTAAAGCAGCCATCGACGCAGCATAGGCCAAGTCAGAGTGAGACCGAGAGCCAGCCCAAAGGCTCCACCTAACGAGGTTCTCATCGTTTTCTGCCTGGCGAAGGGAAGTCTTACCCTTTTACAGAATATCGATCATGTAGACTCGGTCCTGCGCTGGTTTACGAAGTCTTTAACCGGGATGAAAAATTTAACTTATGAAACTCGCCTCCAGCTATTGAACCAGGATTCCTTGGAATTACGACGCTTGAAGGCGGATCTAACCCTTACTTTCAAGACTTTAAGAGGTTTCCTGATATCCCTCTTTTCGAATTATCCATGACGAAATGTGTGTAGGTCATCATTTGCAGTGAGGGTAGTAAACCCATGGAACTCGCTTCCTTCGAACGTGGTAACCGCACAAAATATTGACACTTTCCGGCTTAGAACTTAGACATTTTCTGAAACGACCGGAATATACTGTACACGACCCACTGAGAAAAAATAAAACGAAAATTTGTTGCTCGTCATGCTCATAAAAAAAATTACTTTTTTTTAATGGAACAGTATAAGTGACCGACAACCCTGCTGCTTCCATCGCACTTCTTAAGAGTGCCAAACTGCATTATTATATGAGCGTGGTCCGCAACGGATTCAGCTTCGGGAAAGGTGCACTATCGAACATGTTTGGGGTCACCTAAGCCATACACAGTAAAGAAAAAAATACTCTTCTGGCAAACCGAGAGGGGGCTAATATTCACGAGTTAGTCCTTCAAGGTCCGAAAAACCACTTGTGACATCGGAAGGTGGTGGGAGAGTGGCGTGCGGAATCTAAATTAGTGAACGCGGTTTGAGGTGGATCGACAGAATTCACAAAAGGAGGTGGTTGTTCCTAATAAAAGATGCCGGACAGGCAATGGTTTAACGAATGGGCAAACTGCTTCCAGGGAATAAAGGCACTCCCTTCTCCAGAAATGTCCTCATCGTCTGAAGAGCGGCAGTCCAAAAAAGAACGATAGTATGGGCCATTCAGTTGTTTCTGTGGCCCTCGAACCCAGAAGTCGAAGAAAGCAGGAGGGGTGCATCCCAGTGGTCCCACCAAGGGGTGAAATCCTGAAATGGCGACGTGAATAAAACAGGAGGTAATTTAGGGTCCAATTGATCGGACAGAGTGGCGTTCCTGTCTGACTGTCAATCATCCGGCAACACAGCTACCATCAAGTTGAATTTCTCGGCGTCCCGTTCAGCGAACTCATCCCTAACACTCTCAAAAACAACATGAAAATTCTTAAAAGCCTGCAACTCGCCCGTAGTCGCACCAATTAAATTTGCAACTCTCTCCCACCGGAATGTCCGAAACAACGGTTTGGGAAGAAACGAGTATGGAATTAGGGGCACTACATACAGTCCAAGGAAAACTGAGCGGCGTGGGCTGGGCCGTCACAGTTAGGTTTGGGTCTGAACTATTTAACAAAACATCAGACTGGACCGTAGGAGGGGTTGCGAAAACATGAGTACCAGATTTAGGGCTGGTTAAAGAACCAGAAGAAACTGAACTACCTGATTTATGGGCCACAGAGACCTTTTTGTGGTCAGTTTTATGCCACATGCATAAAATGCCTTTGTGCACTTTAGGGAATGCGATAAAGGTCAAAGGGATTTTCCAAAAGATGGAAAAGGTGGCATTGCCTAAATTTACGACATAACGGGTGTATATCACACGGGGCCTTTTGGTGGGACCACGTTGCCTCGGGAAAGGAGAGAGCGGTTTTGAGGGTCTGAATAGTCATTTTAGAACAGAGAGCAAACACACAACCTTCCGGATCGAGTGCTCAAACGAATTTGAGAATATGTGGCGAAGCATGTTGGAAGGTGAGATAGGTGGCAGCATAGGTGGCAAGCTGGAAGGTAAGCAAGCACGCCGCCTGGTGGTGAACTAAGAAGCTTCTAAAAAAGTGAAATTTTAAAGTGTTTGAGCATTGAGCATGAACATAAACGATATTTAGCCCAAACTAAGGGAAGTACTTTCGGATGGAAATGAAAACAGAAGTTATTGACAGATCATGCTCAGTAAATAATTAAGCAACTTTTATTTTTGAAAAGGGGGGATATCAAGAAAATCGCATAAGAAAGTGAATGCTTATATATATTGCTAGATTTCTTACACAAGTAATCTAACTATAAAGACAACATTATCAATACTGTATATAAAAAATACAATGCAGAAACTGCATTGTAAAACCAAAATTATGTCAAAAACTACGCAAAATGGTTTGTCAAAGCTTACACTTAAGACTCCTGTACAAATTAACCACTATTTTAGTAAGGTTAGTCAACAAACCTGAAAAGGATCTTCTCAGTGGCGCCACGACCTGTCTAGTGCTAAGTGTAGTGCCATAATCGTGGCCACTCCACTGTGCAGGGTGTGACGCATACCGTCGTGCAGATGTATTAGTTAAGTTCTGTGCTGAATTCTGGAATTGCGAAGGAATGTGGGTCTCTACAATTTCATAGAGATGGCGAGGCTGAGAGTCAAAGGACGAGTTTGCTTGATTATCCGACCAATTTGGTTTTGCTGCATTTGTACATTTTGAATGGCACTGACAGGCTGAGTCACTGTCTCGCAACGCAGAATCTTCTCTGGGGTCTTGGGTGCAACAGTAGTCTTGTGGGTATGGCTTGCAGGTGTCATGAACTGAAGTCGGATGACAATGAGACACACTGTTTCGTTGAAGCTGGGAACAGGAATCATGGCAGTCGCTTACACAATGTCCGAGATTACTTCTTTGGTGGTGATGAACAGTGCTACAATGATTATGTGTATTGGTGGATCTGCATGATGGATTTTGAACCTCATCGTCAAAACGTCGAATGTGAAGACTTGTGCTATTTAACGGTTTTGCGCAACAATTGTTGACACAATACGGATGAAAACGCTGTGATGATCTGGATTCACACTGGTGATGCTTCCTAGAGTTGCAACACATCATTTCACAATTGTACAAATTAACATCTTCTACATGGGCATTGGAGAAGTTCAAAGCACGAGAAACAGAACCGTTACCAGCATGTTCATACTGATGAAGAGTAAGTTCTTTTGCACTAGGTTGAGTGAGACGATCAATAGGCTTTTCAGAACGAAAAACAATATAACCATTTTCCAAAACAGGCACAAATTTCATCTTTAACAAGTCTAATGCTGCATTTTCTGAGTCCTTAGCAGCTATTAACTTTGGGTCTAGTGGATAACGAGGCAACTTCAAAGGGGGTTCTTTCAGCAATACATCAGGAGAAGAATGATGCCTAAAAGGATAAAGAAATTCTAAAATCACTAACATTAATCAGGATCTTGGATCAATTGATCTACGAGTGACATGATTTTCGTTACAAAAACTTCAAAGATTTGTCATTACTTTCCTTCCAAGACCTTTCTTGAAACTGGTACATACAGGAGAGTAGACCTTCGATTATCCAAACCCTGATTATCCAAACTCCCATTTTCACAAAATATTCAGAAATTTGCCATTGTTTAGAGAAGGAATAAGCATTGACTTTGCTTTTATTTATGTTCCTGGAGTCATTTCATGCAAAATTTTCTTTTCAGTAGTCTTATAAATCAAGCATACCATAAATCCTATTTGTAGCCGGGGCTACTGGTTAAAAACCAAGCCATTTTGACCTGGCTACAACCGGAGACTACTACAAAATTTACGAACGAATTTTATGGTATCAATACTATCAATGCACGTAGAACATGTGTTTGACAATAAAAACGGCAAATAATGTCACATTAATACTTGTACCATTACTCTATCATTTGAAAACGGTATCTGTTTATGTAACGGACATGCACTTTTACAGAATTTGTTCAAAATCGAGTTATTTTGACCCGGATACAACTAGAGACTGGCTACTACTAATTTATGATTGGGAAAACACCAGGCTACAATTGCGGACCCGGCCACAAACACACGATTTACGGTAGTTTACTAAAACTAAATAAGGCCGGGAAAAAAAAATTGTTCGGTTCTCGGGCGCGGGCGGGTCCCCAAAAATCATGCGGGTCAATCGCTTTTTATTTCATTCGTCTTACATCGCTACCCGTGGAGTGAGGCACTACCGAAATATTTATTCTTGCGAAAATTATTGGACTCAATTTTCAAACTTATTACACACACGCAACATATATTCATTAAAGTGCACAGAAAAAAATCGGACAAATGGTTTTAATAGTTTCGGAGAACCGTTGTTGTCTTCTTAATTACGTGCGGTAATGAAGATCGAAAATTTCCGTGTTGACAAAACGCGTCCGAAAGTCGGCGTTAGTTAGGCTAAAAATCGTTGTCCCCACCTGATAAGCAATAGTGTGAAGGTTTATAGGCTCCTTTTCCATTTCAGTTTTGCATCGTGGCTGCTGATTTAATTTTCTAATGCTGTCAAAAAAAATCATCTTTCTTGTGATTTGCAATGACGAACTAGAACACAAGTGCTCGTCAAGCGCTCACGTGAAATCCGAAGCGATCGGCGGCGTCCATGTTGATATCGTGCATCAGCCAATGAGAGCAGGCAAAATCGGTCACGTGGTACCAACCAGCCAATAATGGACGCGATTTTCAATGCTTTGGAAAATTAGCTCGAAACGGCCAGAAACGGCCTACTACAATTCGCCTGATTGGCCACTGCCAAATGCCATCAAGAAAGTATGTTGACAGGCCTAGATTGAGTGGAATTCCAGCTTTCCAACTAATACAAGATGGCAGCGCCCAGTCAAATGATTCGACCGCTACCGCTGATCAAAAAAGGCCAATTTTCTGCTTTTCAACTTAGGAAAAAAGAATGATAAAGACATTTTTATAGTTTTTAGTGAGTCTACACTGAACTAAAGTGCTTTTAATAAAATTGTAGACATTGGTAACTACGTTTTTTTTTTACAGAAATCGATGCACAACATGTCAGGAATTTCAGCGTTTCGCATTTCGATATTTTGGTGGAAAATTGCGTTTTTCGACCCATAGTTTACCTTCAAACTTCTACGTATATATCCGTCGTTACTGTGTTTGGGATGATTTTTTTTGGGCGTGTTACGTTCATACTGCATAAAAGATTAATGAAAAATGTTGAACATTTTCATAGCATTTTGAAAATAAATAATAAAATAAAAAGCCGGGTGGCCTGGTCCTTTTTCGACCTTCGAAATGCCCGAGAACCAAACTTATTTTTTTTCCCGGCCTAAAGAAAAAAGTTTTCCTCTTTTATTTTGTATGTAAATTGGATTATCCGAATTTTTGATTATCCGAACACCCTTCGGTCCTAATTAGTTCGGCTAATCGAGGTTTTACTGTACTTCATTTTCAAATTAGGCTATGTAAATTTACCATTTGTTAACATAGCAAGGCAACGCGATGAAAATTATGAACGAAACTCGAGGTCACAGTCGTCAATCCAAAAATTTGGATTAGATATGCACACCGTTTTATTTAAATTAATTCTGTGGAGCCTTAGAACATTTCGATCCGAAAAACATGCAATCATCTGAAAAATTCAATAACAATTTTTACTTTGAAAGTTCATGACGCAATACTTTTAACAATCAAATGACGCACAATTTCAAAACTACAAATACCTCACTCGCATCCCGCTAATTTTCAACAGACCATCCGTCTGTCTTCTTCAGGAACTCACTGTATTGTCACAACTCAATCCTACATCACTGTTGTCACACACTTTTTGAATTCTGTGCGTTACGTGGCCCACCGTACTTCTCAGATAGGTAATTTCATGGGGCAGAGAGCCTCCTGCAAAAATCATCTCTCAGCAGTCGCTGGAAGCTAGGTTTGAACGGACCGTAAAACATGAGAAAAGAACAGAATTTTTTTTAACAACTGTCCCCCTCTGAACCGAACATGACCTATCAAGAGTTCAGGAGACAGTTTTTGTTCAGCACCATCAAAATTTTAAATGACTTGCCTGAGGAGGGTGGTTATGGTTAGTACTATCAACTGTATCATTAGTCTTGTGATCTGACAAATTATAAGCCGGTTCTGAGAACGATTAACGGCCGCTCTTTTTATGTAAAGTTGGTATGAGTGGGTATTTTTCACCTGTATCGATACTGGACCCACTTACGAGATTAAGTATGTAAAATTTTTTTTTTTTAACAGTTGTTAAAAAAAAACATGAAAAACCATTAAGCCCAGTGACATTAGGTAAGGCCACGTAAACTACACAAAACATTTCTCAAGCAAATAATTTCCAAAGAAGATGAGGCATGATGATTTTATTTTTATGATTTTTACTTTACTGAAAATGGCAATGCGAGATGAGGGCAGTTTTTTTAAGAACACAAAAATGCCCAGCAGGTCCTTAAAGTCAACATAAGGTCATTGCCTAATAATACCATTTTTAACAAGATTAAAGCCATTTTAGAATTATGTTACTAATGTTTACTCTTTACTAGTTAGCAAGATTAAATGGGAGCTTGTGAATCACAACACTAGTCTAAAAATCAGCTAGAAGACGAACTTCACAATGCCCGATGAGCATGAGTATTTTTTATTGAAAAAACTGGACAAAAAAGCCAAAATGCAGTGCGGCGGTGCCTGAGAAACGGCCCATTTTACCGGCCGGCTAAAAATAGTTTCTTTTGCCGAAAACATACTTAACCTGATAATTTAGCATTACATTCATTGTCCTTAATGGAATGTTTCCCTGGAGGTTTCTTAGCTACGCGTAGCCGCCTGCTTGCAAGCCCCATTGCGCATGCGCGGCGCAGTCCTCTATAAAAGCGAGAGCGTGAACGCTTTCATCATTTATTTTTCTCTCAATGTGTCGACTCGAGAGCGGAGGTAGAGCGGGATAACCATTTTTAGCCGGTCGGGCTGGGGGACGGCAAAATGGGCTTTCTTACTGCCGAAACATCTTAACCTGATAATTTTAGCATTATCAGAAGACCTCGTCAAAGACAGGTGGCGGGCACCGTCCTGACGGGCGCCCTGGGGTGCAAGCAGGCTGTCCCCCAAACAATTTACCAAAATTGGTCTCTTCGTGGTTTTTGTGGCCCTAACAAGGGTCTTGCTTCCTTCTCTGGATGGTTTTGGTTCCTTAATCAATTGGCTTGCTTCCTTCATGGGATGGCTTGCTTCTGGTTCATTTTGAGTGCTTAAGGGGGCTTGACCACAGTCCTGGCTGCGACGTTTGGTCCCAGCCGGTGAAGTCCATTTTCTTCTCTTGATATGTCCCTCAGGATGTGTGAGGTGAAGGCCGATGGGTTGCGCCATGATGCTGCAAGGAATTCTTCAATCGGGATGGCATTGTGGTGGGCCCACGATGTGGAGATTGTTCTTAGTTATGTGCCTTCACTCTCTGTTATTGCTTGTGTTGCCATGTTTGTTTTAAGCTTCTTCATGTTTTTTAATCCAGCGTGGTACCATTGCTGCGGACGTTTTGACAGATTGTGAGTCAGTGGGGAAGAAAAGTTGGTTGTTTTCTTTTCGTTTGTTTGCCTTCAAGCTGGGTCGAAGCGCCGAGCTCGGATTGGGCATAATTGTCGTTCAGGTTCATCTCCGAGGATGTCAAATGGGGAGGTTATGAATTTTGGTGGTTCAGTTGGGATTCGGGTTTTCGCTCGGGATATTGTACTTGGGTTCAGTGTTACCGAGGAATGGTTTGGTCCGAAAATGTAGTGACAAACCAATCAGAGGGCTTCTATGCGAAAGCTGGATGTAAACTAAATAATGATGGCTGTGCTGACAAGGAACGCAAGGTGGGGAAGGCTAAGTTTTTCGTTTGGAGAAAAGCAAACCAAACACGGCTTTGGAAAGGTGGATCGACCCCCAGGAACCAAGGGATTTTCAGATACTGGTGCAAAGTCCCATGGAGGGGAAGCCACCAGAGGGGGTCTTGAGAGGAAAGTCGGTCGAAACATGTTCGTAAATCAAAAGAAATTATTTGTTTTGAGTTAGTTTTCGCCAAGATGGTTGGGAGTGTCGAAGTCTTGCGCCGACTGGAAAGCAGGAGGGCCGAAAGGTGCCCTTGCTTCCTTTTCTGAAAGGGGCTTCTGCTCCTTGGTGGCGAGTAGTGGCTGCGGCGGTTCGGAGTGGATGCATGTTTGTGCTGGTTTCTTTGGCCGGGTGGGCTGGAGCGTGATGCTTGGTCAGTCCGACAGGTGCGAGCTTTCGTTACTTCAGCTTCGAATTGGGTGTTCTTTGTTGCAGTCTTCAGCCGGCTGCGTGGAGAAGACCAGATGTGCGGCCGGGGAGCCCGAGGAGGTGCTGCGGTATCGGTCGGTTTTGTTGGCTTTTCGGAAAGGATGAAAGGGAGCCTTTCGAGGAGTTTTTGAATTGGGTCCACTGGAGGATTGGTGTGAATCGATCGGTTCATGGTCCTGGTTTAGGACCGAAGCAGTCGGCCGGCACGAGGCTTCGGCAGGGGTTTTCATTCTTCGTTTTCGTTTATTCGGTTTTCGTTTTTGAGTTGTGAAGGAGTGAAAGGCTTTGAGGTAAATTCGGAGGGAAGGGAATGACGAAAGCTTCTTCGTTATTTGCAGGGGGGAAGATGAAGTTTCCAAATTCTACGGAGGAACGAAAGAATTGGTGGCCAATTGTCTTGGTATGTTCTCCTATCTCTGCTTGGGGTGATCTGAAAGGGGGCCAAATGGTCAGTCGCTGTGGCTAACGAATTACCTGGTGGGGGGTGTCGGTCCTGGAAGACGACGGGGAGACAGCCACGTCGTTTTTCCCTTCAGTGGCGGAACGAAAAGAACTGATGTTGATCAGTTTATGATGTCCGCCTTTCTGAAAGGGCGAGTGAGGCTCACTCCTCCTGAGGGTGGATTATCTTGTCAAAGTTGATAGCTATACGAGAGGGGAAGCTTGTTTTGGATTCGGTGTGGATTACCTTGTCTTGGTTTACGGCCTTACCGAAAGGGCCAAGATAGGGCAGTCTTCAGCGTCGAGAAGGCGGGTGATGCGCATGGAGTACGTACGAAAACCTTGTTGGGCACGAGTTGTAGGACGATGGAACGATCGGGGGGGGGGGGGGGGGATTGAGTTCCAGAGGCGGGGCGAAAGGATTGTCGGAGATTCGTCCCTTTCGTGGTGGTGTGAAAGGCTAAGGTTGTTCACTACGTCGAGATGGCAGGCAATCTGAAGTGGTCGGACGATGAGTCGTCGAGACTTGTGAGCCGTGGGGCGGTGGCTTAGTCCCGGAGACGATGGGAGGGGACCCACGGTGTCTTCGATTCCGTCAGCAAGAAGAACAAAACCTGGCAACTTGTTTTGGTCCATGCTTCCACGAGGGTCAAGGAAGGTCTTGCTAGACGATCCGAAAGTTGGTAGACGACGAGTCGTCACAAACAACGAGTTCCTGGACGGCGGATCAGTCTCAGGAGGCACGGGAAAGGAGCCACGGTGTCTTCGTTTCTATTGGTGGAATGAAAGGCCTGTTGACGAAACATGAACTGGTTCAGGCCTTTTTATTGTTGAAGAGGGTTTCCTTCTTCGTTGAGATGATTGGTTGTCCGAAGAGTGGAGATAAGAAGGTTTCAGAAAGCGCAAACGGTGAAAGAGTGTTGATTGATGAAACGGGAGGGGTTTTCGGATGGAAAACACGAAACGTATTTTGAGGATTGATGAGCCGTCCGAAATGTGGGTGGACGGCGAAGCGTCGTGACCACAAATTTCGGAGGGTGGGATGATCCCAGGAGTCAACGGGAAGGGAGCCACGATGTTTTCATTTCCAAGCTTGAGCCGAGAGAAGGCTTCCTTGGCTTTGCAGATGTCAGCTTGGAGAGAGAAAAGGTCTGGGACAGGGGCCGACTGCAAGGGACAGGTGAAGTCGTAGTCGTTTCCATGGTGGCCCCTTTGGTAGAATGGGCAAACGGCAATACAACCGTGAACCACCAGACAATGGTAGGACGAGGGCGAACGATGGCAGGCTGCAGACAGTGTCGAAAATTCAGGTGAGGGCGGTGAACGAACATCCATCAAAAGAGAGGGAGAAGGTGGAGGGGTAGAAAGCCGGGCCAGGGCCTCCCTTGGCGTACCCTTGGCACGAAATATGATGAACGAGTGAAGGAACCGCAGAAGCACAGATCACGGAACAATCTTCTAGGAGAGATGAATAGCACGTCCGATCAGATTGGATCGTATAGAAGAAAAGATGTCATACTGTCGCGTGCAACGCTTATATATGGAGGGATGCGCAGATATATGTGCACAGGGTTGCGAGGCTGGCGGCGTCCATAACTTTAATCTCTAGAGAAACAGCACAGGGAAGATGAATGCTAGAATTCCAGGTAATGTACATTTTTGTCGGCACATAGAAATTTAATTTATGAAGATAAAAGAATCCAATATTTTGTCCGGCATATAGAAATTTAATTTATGAAGATAAAGAATCCAATAAAGTTCCAAAGGAGAAGTGAGGCATACAAACCATCTTGTTGGGTTAGCTTTGTTGGTAGCCTGGCTCCTTATTATTTCATCTTTTTTTT
>JAHWFP010001289.1:0-12861 GCA_023313725.1 Lithobius niger | reverse complement strand
CAGGAAGAAGAATTACCTGTCACAGTGAACAGATAAAATTACGGGTAAGGAGAGGAAAGAAGCAGGGTCAGGATAAAAGGGATGGTGAGAATGGGGAGGGAGAGGGAAGAGAAAGGATGGGATGAAAGGGGAGGGGAGGGAGAGGACGGGAGGAAAGGTGTCTTCCAATTTTTCAGGATCCAATTCTGATAAAAAATGTCCATTATCGCAGAAATTAATTTTAAGGTCAGTATTCTGCAAGAACGGATTCTGCGAATATGGCACTCCGAACTCACAGATATTATATCCTTTTTTTGCAGAATGACATTTGCAGAATGAAAACATGGCCTGCTACTCCTTGATGAACTATATTGGACATGACACGGCTTACTTTTAGTACCTCATTATTTTTGCAAGAAGAAAAATTTTCCTCTAACTGTACATGAACGATAGGATAAGTTATCAGGAAAGTGAACGGGGGCTCCTGTTTGCACCGGGTTCCGCATTTCCCGATTGCTTGTGTCATACACTTTAGGATTACAGAAACCTCGACGTATACTAGAGCAAAATCCGAAGCACTCACCCTAAGTCGGTGTTTCATACCGGTTAAACAAAAAAAAATTCTCCGGCACTACCCATCTTAACTGAAAGATTTTTCTGGATTGTTCATTGATAAGGGACTAGCAATACTGAAAGTCAAATTTTTCCCCTCTTCCGCTGGGTCATGTGAAATGCATTTAATAAGCTGGGTCATGTCCAGTGCAACCCATTAATGGTTAGCAGGTCATATTTTTCTCTGCAAACTGATTCTGCGAAAATGGACATAATTCATGCGCTGTTGGAATTCCATTTTCGCAGAATCCGTTTTCACAGAATATACATAGAATAAAACAGAATAATTTTCACGATAAATTTATTTCCGCTAAAATGGACGTTTTTTTTTCTGCAAAATTGGATTCTGCAAAATTGGATTCTGCGAAAATGGATTCTACGAAATAGTAGGTTACCGGGAGGAAAGGAAGAGGGAAAGGCTGGGAGGAAAAGGGGAGTATTACAGTAAGAAAAACTTCCTGTTCCAGTGAACGTTCAGGCAACACTGAGCGAAGACTGGGAAGCAACCACGGGCGAAACAAAAACCCCGGGCGAAGCCGAGTTCGACTGCTCGTTCTGAATAAAGCTTTCAGTGGAATACAGGCAAACAAAATAAAAGTGGTCACTTACCAATACTTACGGTGACAGAAGAACAAACAGTAAGGCTCCAACTGAAGCAGGTACGTATTGCAATGAAACTAATGAATAATGGGAGTATATGACTGACGGGTTTCATGAATTACGACTTCCTACTTATTTTATTTTGCCCAATCCAGTGTCAAGATCCAGAATACCAGTTTATACGAGTTTGTTTTATCCTCAAAAGCTCAATTATTAAACTCGGTGAGTGACAGGTGGTTAAATGCCATATCACGCAACAACTGCGCAGTTCTGTCAGTTGAGCTGAGAAATTTTCCTACTTCCTGCACATCATCCTTCCTTACTGACAATACTGACAATGCCATCTCACTGGGTGAAACGAAATGAAAATTTTGACAGTTTTCAGTATTATGTTCAATTTCTGACGGCATTTACATACCCATAGACACTAAAAGTGAAAAAAAATCGGGACCCACTATACTCGTAACCTGTCTACGGACGGCATGTGCGCTCTGTTGCTGAAACTTCCGTTGCCGCAATGGTGGCCTGGCGGTGCACACCTTTTACCTGGTTTGCGGAAGGTGCAGCTCGTGAGGTTGAGTTGAGTTCATTTTCAGTAGTAATTAGCCCTATAACTTTTGTGGAAAATACGGCTACTGTTTTCGTACGAAGTCTGTAACCTGATATTAAAACTAACGAATGCTAATTATTTTGCAATTATATCCCGAACGCGCAACACGAGGGGTTTAATTTCAAATTAATTAGCTTGAGTTAGTTTTAGTCTGGTTACAGGCTGCGTGAGAAAACATTTTTAGCCGTATTATCCACAAAATCTAGAGGGCTGTTTTTTTTTGGAGTATATCCCAATTCAAAATAAAATAACAAAAAGCCTAAACATTCTTAGTGTTATTATTTATATTTATAACGTAATGATACGTTTTATTAGCTTACCAGTTTATCAGTTAATGAAATTATTTGTCTCCAACGAAAAGTTACAGGCGATGTTGCGTCGGCGGCTTTCTCCTGTTAAACGCGCCACATCTTCAAGTCCAGCTGAGATAGAGTTGAAGTTGATATATGGATATTGAAAATGCAATACCACAGAATACCGTTTAGCACTTAAATTAAATTACATTACGCAAATACACGAAAAAATTTAAATACTAACTACTAAATTGCGTAAAGAAAATATTTTGACAACAGAGAAGAGTCTTGATAATATTTCTACGTCTGTATTTGTATATTTCAAACAACAAGAATCGACCAGTAGTATTTACGTTAAGCCATTATCCGGCTCTTTTCTTATTTGCAGTAAAACACGAGGAGCTTTGGGTACGAGTTAGTTCCTTGCGTATGCCTAATTTATGTTCAAACTGCACTATATTGTTGGTTTACTTTACGTTAACAAATCCTGGCAAGGTGTTTACTGTATAGGCGTAGCAAAGCACGAGCAGCTTTGGATAGAGTTAGTGCCTTGCGTAGGCCTGACTTAAATGAAAACCGTTGCGTTTTCACTTTAGAACGTAAGAAAAACAAAATTCTAAAGATATAATATTACTAATCTAGACACACCACGTTAGTGTGTCGCCGCCAAGTAACAGTAGATCATCCCATTGTAGATATCCAGTTGTTAAAAATTGAATGTTAATGATAAAAAAGCGGGTCACTAGCAGATAGTGACTGTTAACTGTAAGCAACTGAAAGCATATTTTTGCATGTTAAGGATAAATCCCGATGCGACAGAAATGTTTCAAATTGTGGAAAATTTAAGGGGAAGGGTTAGAGATTAAGAAATACTAAAATTTAAAGGATGAGTGTCCACCAATCATAGAGAAAGAGATGCGTCAATAACGTTGTTTTTATGTCACTGTCTAGCTAGCTAGCTAGCTATTTTTCCATGTTAAATCCCATAGACTTTTTACTTACGGCTAGCGCAAAATTGAGAAGGCCTACGTACCTGAAGTTTTCCACACGGTTGCATGGTGATCTGAGGATGGTCCTTTTGTTTGTTTGGGGGTTGTAGGGGTCAGGACAAATGCGTGGGAGGGTTTTGAAATTCTCCATCGGCGAATTTAAATTTCCTTTCTTTTCCTAGTTGCAACCAAACATTTTAAGCAACAATGGCTTGAACAATCAAGACTGGTACTTAGATTTATTGTAAAAGCCTGGACGAACTAAAAACTGAACTGTAACGAAGGACAAAATAAAGGAACATTAACGTTGCCGTGGATTGCATAAGATTAATGGTGTTCCACGTTAGATGATGGTTACGCAACAATGCGAGTACACACGAGCTAACGGGTTTTTTGTTAATAACCCAAAAATAAAATGCTTCGTGTTCTGCTGTTCTAGTAACAGCGACCTTCGGGGGTTTCGTGAACGAAATCTTGAAAAATTAAAGGAAAGGTGCAGGGATAAATAAACAACTGAAGGGGATGCGCTGATTGAGTGAGCGAAGCGAACGAAATCAGCGATTGTTAGCCAGTGTGTGCAAAAATGGGATTGAAGCATCTTAAACAGACGGTGTAACCTTATGTACGTTCACAGTCCTATGAAAGTTGTGATACCCACCCAAAACCAAAACTGGTAGAAAAAACCCGCCAAGTTTCCAAAAACGGTCGGCTTTTGAAGGTAGTGATATCATTCCACCAGGGAAGGGCCGCCAAGGTTAATCCTACTAGCTAAGTTAATCGCACCGAATAATACTTTGGACGTTAATGAAAACTTGAAGATTGCTACCGCTAGTAACAGTCTTTTAGTTTTCATTTAACTTTCGAACTATTAGTATGTGCGATTAACTTGGCTAATAGGAGTAACCTTGGTGGCCTTTCCCTGGTGGAATGATATCACTACCTTCAAAGGCCGACCGTTTTTGGAAACTTGGCGGGTTTTTCTACCAGTTTTGGTTTTGGGTGGATACAAATTACAAGTGATATGTCCTCGAGAGGAAGCGAGCGATGTGGCTAGTCGCATTATTAATTCGGTCAGGGATATTGTGACGACTACTTAACGCTAAATCTTGGATTGTCATGCACTACATGTTGATGATGTGGGAAGGTATTGTTGCAGGAACATTTTCAAAACCTTTAATTCTTCGTCGAAAATCGGAAAATCCAAACATCGGTGGCAACAACAAGGCTGAATCGTGTTACCTATGTGTACAAAAAAAGACCCCACTGGGCGCGTGCAACAAGAGTTGAAGTGAGCGTTACTCAATGTAATGCAGAAATAATTTTTTTTTTTTTAATTTGTTGTTGATCACGTTAGACCACACATAAAAAAACATGTTTCATGCAAATAAATAGTGCTGTATCGTCAGCTGTTCTAATTAGCGAATTCACTTTCAAGACTGTCACTGCCTACCGACCAGTAGGGAGCACAGACCTCCGAGAGGGCAGGGGCAAGTTCTAGTCAAAGGGCACGCTGAGGTTTATTTTTTCCGGGGGCCATTTTTTTTTTGCCACTTTTTTAGCCTGTTATTGTGTTTTTTTATCCTTTTCTGCCCCTTTCTGGCCTCTTTCAGTTCGGAAAACCGAAAAAAGAAAAAAACAAAGGCATATTCTTTGTCCAAAAAGGACAAAAATGGCATTTTTTCCCCAGAAGGATAGAGGAAATCCCCCCCCCCCCCCCCCCCCCCCGTGCACAAGTGCCTTGTGATAAATACAGATGCAAACCTATTTACGTTACGTTTTGGACTTATATGTCAGACAGTCTTGCGGGGAATCGAACCCATGACCTTTGAAACCAAAGACCGAGGTCCTAGCGCTGAGTCATACGGACACGCGTTGAGCGTTGCCTATGGACGTTTCCTTTTAAGGCCGTTTGCATCTGTATTTATTTAACTCTCTTGTTGAGCCTTTGTCTTTTCCGTCCTTAAGACCATTGTGATGTTGTTAACACCTTACTATTTCTCGTAAGCTAAGTTTACTCCCTTTATCTTTGGTGACACAATAAATGCCAGCCATTCGTAAACAATTTAAAATTGCACTGTCACTGTACAGTTCTGTTATCAATCATTTGTCACATTTTCCTTCTTCCTTTACCCAATTATTTCTTAACCGGAAGTAAACAGTTTAAAATGAACACTTGTATAGCTAAATTCTCCCACCCGTTTTAACACACCAAAACTTAAAAAAGAACGACTGGATTCCATGACACGGAATAATTTTATGTTTTTTGGCATCTTTGCCATTTTTTTTCGATTTTCATGCCATTAAAAACCGCTGTCTTCGGGAGCTCTACTTATTCCATTTAACGGGCACCAAATAATTTGTAGGTGTGGGAAAAAAAAGGCAAACCTTAGCTTAAATGTAAGACTGGTTTGTTTTCTAGCTATATGACACTACGCGATTTTTTAATTGTTTTATTTTTATTTTGTCTATATAGCTGGATGCACAGGCATACACCAGTTTTCAGAGCAATTGCCGGATGCTACGACAAATTTGGTCATTTTAACTTGTGAATCTTGTTTTATTAATTCCCGTGAACCGTCGACATCACAAAAGGAAAAATATTTTTCTTAGTTACATTAATTTTAGAAGTGAAACTGAAATTTGAAAGGCTAGAAGGAAATCGCCATCTAACGGCAATAAAAAAAACACGAAAAATTGCAAACACGTTTCAACACTACAAAATCGTCTACGTAAAGGATCTCAATAGGGCAGTGACACAACGTAGTATTATTGTGTATAACTCGATTGTGGAGCCAGTAACTGGGTTAGCTGCAAGGGGCACTGGAGGGGGAAAAGAAGGTCGTCTTACTGAAGCCAATGCTATTGGACTGAATTTCTTAAGCCTGTAACGCGCGATTTTTGTTGG
The DNA here is from genome assembly GCA_023313725.1 of Lithobius niger. Taxonomy (NCBI): domain Eukaryota; kingdom Metazoa; phylum Arthropoda; class Chilopoda; order Lithobiomorpha; family Lithobiidae; genus Lithobius; species Lithobius niger. The sequence continues at coordinate 6,873 of JAHWFP010001289.1, read as the reverse complement.
AGAAAACGACATTCTTTTAAGCTTAAGAAATCCGCTCTCAAAGCACTGTCTTGACTAGAAGTGCCGTTGTTTTCCGTTACATTTTAATCTAGTGCACCTTGTAGCTATGCCCTCGAAATGGTATCTCGTAGCCAATATGACGTCACATGACGCTGCTCTATAGGAGTGCAAATAACACTGACAATCGAAATTATCACTAGTATGTCGGCTGCCAAGATTCAACAAAGTCACTTTCCGCCCCATCCAGATAATATTTATACAGGGTGCTCCAGAAGTCTCAGATAGGCTGAATAACTTTTGAACGGATGAGAATTGAAACTTGCACCTTTGGGGGACATCGGTTGGGTTGAGGGGTCTATCTTTTGGCATATCGTAGAACCCCCCACTCCATCGGGGGCATAGGGAGCACAACTCAGTAATTTAGTAATTTCAAATGGGAAAGGGGGAGCCGAGTAGAACGTCATATTAAAGCCATTGAGAGGGAGTGCAACCCCTTTGGTTATCTCAATTCTGTCTACTAGATGGCGCCAGGGTCTACAACGTATTTCAGTTACGATCTTAGTTCCCCTTTTTCTCAGTTATTTTCCAACAGAATAGTGTCATTCTTGTTTCTAATGAAAGAGCATCGTCTTGTCTAGCGAAGTGTGGAGGCAAAATTATCTAAAATATTTTTTTATACTTTGGAGCAATATTTTAAGGTTGGCTGATTGAAAGATAAATAAAAACTGTAAACGTGATTGCCATCCGATAGCTAGGAATTAAATCCTTTCCCTCATTAAAAAAAGTGTTACTGATTTAAAACAATACAACAAAATACCATAATATGCAGGTATTGTTTATAAAAATCTTACCTACTCTAATCGGATTCGAACGCTAAACAGGTGTTACATGTGACGAGGCATGTTCACAAAGAAGGGCTGGATAGCAGTGCCATCGCTCGTCAGATCCGTGCGTTCGGAAATCTGAGCCAAATGATGTTTCATACATGTATGGCATTCTATCGACGTAAAACTGTGGTATAATATAATTCATTGATAAATTTTGCAGTTAAATACCCATCTTTGCCGTTTTTGGGTTGCATTAGTTCCCCGAAAGAGTGGGAAAACTAGAAAGTAATAGTACGTTTATGTTCTTCTACCGTGAAACCTGGATAAAAACAAAACCTTGTTCAAAAATTATTTATAAAGGCAGAAATTCCGCAAAAAATTCCAAAATGCAGTTCTGTGTATTTATTACTTATAATGTATTATTTGTTTCCAGCTGGGGAAGTATGTACCCGCCCCCCCTCACCTGACTCCATATAGTTTGTCAGTTCCACACTCCCGACTGATTTGCCATTTTGGAATAATTGTCATTCCTTCCCCCACGACAATTCCCCGCTTCCGAATAATTGTCATTCCCCCGCCCCCGATAATTCCCCATTTCCGATTAAATGTCATCCCCCCCCCCTCCACCCCCGGCTTTCGCTTCCGTAATTGCGCCTCTGCTGAATATTGACGTAACGTTTGTTTGGTTCAGGCACGTCATATTGAAATCCAGCAGATACAGTAGAAAATAACGCACAACACCCATCCGACCGGGAGATACTACTAGACGAGAATGTTTTTTTTCCCCATCTGATGGTATTTCTTTTCGCTCTAACGGGAATTTTTTCTATCTAAGCGCAGGATTTTTCTTCAGTCTGTTGGGAATTTTACTTATACATAAAGGGAATTTCCCCCATGTTAGAATGCCATTCATTATTAGTTACTAAAGCTAAGAGCGTTATTTCAAACGCGCTGTAGAGCAGCCTAACCAAAAATACTGCTGCGAATGCTATACCACGGCTACGGGTGACGGCGGAGCCTCTCCCCCCTCCCGACTCTCTTTCTGTCCGAGACTTAGCTTTGTTTTGTACTCGTTTCGTAAACGCTTCTTTTAACGTACTTCTTTTCCCTACTGGCCTTTTTTCCCCAGACGTTTTACGACTTTCATTATATTGTGACCGAAGCTGCAGGAATGCACAGGGAACAACAGTACTTTACCAAAACTAAACACGTATCAACAAATGCAAAAATATGTAAATCTACTTCGGATTAGAAAGAAAAAAGAGTGAGGAGGGATATTCTACAAATTAAAGGGGAGGGTAGCCCGTCAGATAACCAGTCATGGAGTGATTAGCTTTCTACAACTTCATAATTTTACAACTGAGGAAGAAAATGGGTCGAAAAACACATCAATCCACACCATACCCATCGAAATCAAAAATAAAGTCGATTTCTGGTATAAAATTGAATTTGTCACGGGATTTGTTTTCCGTATATAACGGGAATGTTTTTAAAATTGTAATGCTATGTAAAGATATAACCAAACTCAAACCATTTGCCATAAAAAAGAAATCATGGAAAGCGTAGCGCAGGTACCGTGGACGCTTCCCTTCCTCCGGCGCTGCCAGCGGACGCTTCCTTCCCTATGGGACTCCTGAAAATGAAAGTGCACCGGGATTGGTGGGGGGCTCCCGAGGGGGGGGGGGTGCTCCAGATTCGTGCGTTCCCCAAACAGAACTGCCAAAAACTCACTTCCGGAATACGCGAAGAATAAACCTCTGGCAGTATTCAGTCAGAACTGTAGAGCGCCACGCTGTGCGCAGATTTCCTTCTTTGTAGTACTCTGTTTTAGTTTTCGTAGCAACTGCATCGAAATACAGGTTTACCTCACTAATAAAATCGTAAGCTAAAAATAAAGCTATTCCGTGGATTACTTTCTTCCTTTGGATTTTATATCCTCTAGATTTTCTTTATTTGGTTTTATTTTCCTGGATTTCCTTTGCCGTTTAGCCACGTAACGAACTGATCCAGAGTCCTCGGCACAAAATACTATAGTTGTGCCAGACAGAACAAAACATGCAAGCATACAAAAAACATGCTCCAACTTTGTGATTGAGCCTCTACGGATTGGATAGCCAGAACTTTTTTTTATTAAATAGAATAACAATTCTATCTGATGGGAAAATAAAACGTTTATCTGGTGTGAAGAAATTTCCATCTGATGGGTAACATTTTATGTGATGGGTGCACACATTTTCTATCGGGTGGATGTTCGCTCATGTCGACCTGATGGGTTTTCGGTCGATGCGAGGTCAGCGAATCTTCATTTTTGTGTGGGTTTGGATTTTCTTTGTACTTTGTTTAGGAAGTTTTTTTTTGTGTGTTTTTGCATTGTTTTGTTTTATCTCGCAACCCAAAACAACAAATCCTGAATAAAACCTAAACAAATTTCAGGTAGGTAATAAGGTTTCTGGCAGGCCCACTTCAATAGGCCTACTGGCATTGTATTATTGCCAGGAAGCTTTATTGAGTTTATAAGTACTGATACGTCCCTTGATATACAAAGGGTTTGTGGTTTGTAGGGCTGGTGGAGAGAGTTGTGGTGGTGGTGGGGGGGGGGGGGGGTTGCTTTTTTCACTTGAATGTGTGGAAGGGCAAGTGGGGGCATTAGATCGGAGAGCCTGGCATCGAAACTTTGTGAATCATACTATGTCTCTCCATTTCATAGTTCAGGGAATTCCCATTTCGCCAAATCCCATTTCGCAGAATCAAAATACTCTATGAAAACATAATATTGTTGAAGTTAAAGAAGCATTCCTAACTGAAAGGAATTTGCAATTAGCTGAGGTTTCTAATGTTATGTTTAGCTGCAGCAAGCGCAGCAGCGCAAGCGAGGCACGTAATTTCATTTGAAAATGAATATTCGCCAAAACAGGAGTCGGCGAAACGGGATATTCCGTTATGCCGAAAATTAAGACACTGATTAAAAATCGGCGAAACGGCTATCCAATCTCAAATTTGGTACTCCCCTTCCCCCCCTCCCCACTTTCGAAAATATTGACTTGACCCTGAAACCAGGGAGAATGAACTACAGAGCAAAATGCCGCAGAAAAAATGAGAACGGAAATAAAAAGGCGAAGGTAAAAAACACAAATAAAACCATATCGTCTAAAAAGGATCGCGAAAGCCACTCACGCAAAAAGAGCCGCGGGAATTGTGTAATTGATATATAGGACTACTCTCCCATTTTTTGATTTGTAGAGCATCCTGCCTCATACTCACGTTTTCGTTCTAATCCTATTACACTAGACTACCTGTGTTACAAATTTCAGATATATTTTTTTGTCGATTTATAATTTCTTGATGTATAGTAGTTTGAGTGAAGTACTGGAGCAATGGAGCGAAATCTAAGTCAATATTTGGAAGCACAACGACGTGTAACTGCAATACTAAGGACAGTTTTACGTCGATCGCGTGTGAAACGTCATTTTGCTCAGATTTCCGAACGCACGGATCTGACGAGCGTTGGCACTGCTATCCAGCCCTTCTTTGTCAACATGCCTCGTCACATGTAACACCTGTTTAGCGTTCGAATCCGATTAGAGTAGGTAAGATTTTTGTAAACAATACCTGCATATTATGGTATTTTGTTGTATTGTTTTAAATCAGAAACACTTTTTTAATGAGTGAAAGGATTTAATTCCTAGATATCGGATGGAAATCACGTTTACAGTTTTTATTTATCTTTCAATCAGCCAACCTTAAAATATTGCTTCAAAGTACAAAATTATATTTTAGATAATTTTGCCTCCACACTTCGCTAGACAAGACGATTCTCTTTCATTAGAAACAAGAATAACACTATTCCGTTGGAAAATAACTGAGAAAAAGTCGAAATACGATCGTAACTGAAATACGTTGTCGACCCTAGCGCCATCTAGTAGACAGAATTGAGATAACCAAAGGGGTTGCACTCCCTCTTAAGTTATTTTCCAACGGAATAGTGTTATTCTTGTTTCTAATGAAAGAGAATCGTCTTGTCTAGCAAAGTGTGGAGGCAAAATTATCTAAAATATATTTTTGTACTTTGGAGCAATATTTTAAGGTTGGCTGATTGAAAGATAAATAAAAACTGTAAACTTGATTTCCATCCGATATCTAGGAATTAAATCCTTTCCCTCATTAAAAAAAGTGTTACTGATTTAAAACAAAACAACAAAATACCATAATATGCAGGTATTGTTTGAAAAAATCGTACCTACTCTAATCGGATTCGAACGCAAAACAGGTGTTACATGTGACGAGGCATGTTCACAAAGAAAGGCTGGATAGCAGTGCCAACGCTCGTCAGTGCGTTCGGAAATTTGAGCAAAATGACGTTTCACACGCGATCGACGTAAAACTGTCCTTAGTATTGCAGTTACACGTCGTTGTGCTTCCAAATATTGACTTAGATTGCGCTCCATTGCTCCAGTACTTCACCCAAACTACTATACATCAACAAATTATAAATCGCCAAAAAAATATATCTGATATTTGTAACACAGGTAGTCTAGTGTAATAGGATTAGAACGAAAAAGTGAGGTATGAGACAAGATGCTCTACAAATCAAAAAACGGAAGAGCAGATCTACATATCAATTACACATTCCCGCGGCTCTTTTTGCGTGAGTGGCTTTCGCGATCCTTTTTAGACGATATGGTTTTATTTGTGTTTTTTACCTTCGCCTTTTTATTTCCGTTCTCATTTTTTTGCGACATTTTGCTCGGTAGTTCATTCTCCCTGGTTTCAGGGACCAGTCAATATTTTCGAAAGTGGGGAGAGGTGGGGGAGTATCAAATTTGAGATCGGATAGCCGTTTCGCCGATTTTTAATCAGTGTCTTAATTTTCGGCATAACGGGAATTCCCGTTTCGCCGACTCCTGTTTTGGCGAATATTCATTTTCGAATTGTATTGTTATTCTTGAAAACTACAAACAAAAACGTCAAGTGTGCCGTAAAAAAAGGTTATACGATTGAAGTTTCACATTTACTTGTTAAAATGTACACGGATAAGCAAAGCGCTTAAACAGATGTAATTTTCTGAATTGTACATTTGATTATTTATATTAAAAAATCATCAATTTTTCATCCCTGTATATTAAATTCAACAAGTACGGTGAAACTTCAATCGTATAACCCTTTTCTGACGGCACACTTGACGTTTTTGTTTGCCTGTACCTTTTTTCATGGCGAGTACCTTTTTTTTTATGGCACGCAGTAATGTCGACTAAAAACTGGAAAAACTGGAATAGAAAAACCGTTTGTCTCTGTCTGGCACCGTTCGCAGTTGGAAAAGACGACGGACAGACAAAGTCGTTGCGAAAATCTTTACACAACGCGCCATGGCTGTTTGCTGTGACGTGCATATCACGTGACTGGGATAGTCCAATCAGACGGCCAAACAGCCGTTGTTCTCGTTCGTCATTGGCTAACTCATGGTGACGTCACGGCAAACAGCCATTGCGCATAGTTTAGTTCTACAGAAGATTAAAACTCTCCGGGATTGTGTTCTCCTCGCCATACCAGTATAAATGCGACACAGTTTGTTTTTGTATGACTAATAACAGGGATGCTGCCGGTGTGGGAAAAAAAATTGAAAATTTAAATGTGAAAATACGAGTGCTGGTGTGGGAAAAAAAAGGCAAAACGCACAAACGAAGTAAAAACAATTAAATTACCGTCCTAATTTTGGGCCCGCAATTGCGTAGGATCTGTGGTTGAATCACACAATAAAAAATAAATAAAAAATTGATTCGGAGTCGCTTTTAATTCGCTTTTGCTCTCTTGACTGAAATTTTAGAGAAATTTACAATGGTTACTGGAAAAGAAAAATTTCTACTGAAGAAGAGTGATATATGAAAGCGACGAAATAGTGACAGAAAAATGAAAAGTAGGTTTGTGAAAAATATGGGGGAAAAAAACGAACAGCAGGTATGTGAAAAATGTGAAAAAAGTGAAAAGCCGGTATGTGAAAAATATGAAAAACAATGAAAAGCCGGTATGGGAAAAATGTGAAAAACAATGA
>JAHWFP010001287.1:0-21421 GCA_023313725.1 Lithobius niger | reverse complement strand
TGCACCTCATTCAGTTTTCTCATTTATGAATTCATTCCTGGCTGAAATTTTGCATTGAGTTTTACAGTTTTTTTTTTTAATGTCAGCTTCATAAATATTTGCTTTGTTAACTGTTCATGAGCTTTGTAACCATAAACATTAGCTTTGTTAACTGTTTTTTTTTTATTGTCCCTCTGATCGTCCTGCGGCAGATAACCCAGTTAGGGTTCGTGCTCCCTAAAAACAAATACCAAACAACACACGGCAGTGTGTCGCCTGTTGAACCTGAGGTTGCTGTGGCAACGTACTAGTTTTGTTTTCAGACTGGGAGATCTTTTGTACATTTCTAGTAATTCACCTGTGGAGCAAACACCTCTGTCATGCAAACGTCACTGTCGGGCAACTTACCTGTAAGACAAACGTCACTGTCGGGCAACTCACTTGTCGGGCACACATCACTGTTGGGCAACTCACCTGTCGGGCAAACATCACTGTCGGGCAACTCACCTATCGGGCAAACATCACTGTCGGGCAACAGACCTGTCGGGAAACTGAAGTCGGGCAAAAGTACCGACGGGCAACTGAGTGTCGGGAAATAGTACCAGACCCGTGAAATCTCTTGATTGGAGCACAAGCATAATTAAGACAACACAAACATAACAAAATGGACCAGACTCAACATTGAAACTTCAGTTCTCATCAAAGGAACTGTATATATGAATTCTGGACTTTGGTACAAACAGAATACAATGATTTGTCACGACGTGCCATTGAAATTTTTTGTTTCAATTTGTCTCTTCTTACCGATGTGAATCGGGGATTTCCTATTTAGTGGGACTGAAGACAATGGTTCGTAACCGATTGGTGACTGAATTTGTGGAGAATGAGCTAAGACTAAAATTAACAAATATTGTTCCAAATTTGGAGCAGTTGTGCTTAGAAAAATAAGACAAAAAAAAATGAGTAAAATTTGTGTAACCCATCTATAATTACAAAGTGCTAAATTTGCATTACCGGTGTGGATGGGCCATGACCCGTTTCCAGTCGTCAATTTTGTAAAATGGAGTCGCGCGGTTAAATAAAGTTTGTGAAACACCTTTCGACGATAGTTCCCACTCACTCCGATCCCATACAGATACCGATACAGATTACGATAAACCAATAATGCTGAAAAAAAAGTCAACAAGTCAGAAAGTCAAACTCATTCGTACCTCCGACCAAAAAAAACCCCAGTCCACACTGCAGATAGGCCTAATTGCAAGAAGCCGACTGTTACGCACGCGTTAAATTAACCGAGCTGCTGACCAGATCACTTCGTGGGATACAAGCGGTGCTATGCAGGATAGGTTTCTCTCAAGCTAGGCAGAGTAGCCAGTGCGCACGGAAGATGGTCGTATCGGCAAAAATATCTGTAAGTACACACCGATACAGTTCCGACACCGATGCACGAAAAATATCTATAAAATCGGTAAATACCGATACCGACCGATATTAATATCTGTCTATCCCTACACTGCACTGGTATACTTAAATAATGGCATTTCGCATGGTTCCCAATTGTGTGGAAAACGAGCCAAGGCCTAATAAAGTATGTTGTTGAAAACATTCAACGAAGTGTTCGTTCAACGACCTTTGGACCGAGATTCGTATCGGTAGAATAATTTTTGATGTAAAGGATGGTTTTGCTACTAATGCAGTTGGAGTCAGCATGTCCATACCCTTCACGACATCAACACCGTGCAACATGAAAAATACGTCATTTTTTTTTACTGGTTTTAAAGAACTGTTCACCGGATGTCACTAGAAACAACTTTACAATCTTACAAAATTTATATGACTGGGTGGGGGGCGCGCCGGTGGGCATGCCCCCTAGATGCAGCGGCGTTTTAAGAAATTTGACTGCTGAAAGCGTCATTTTTAAAGTCCAAAAATGACTTTTTCCGCCAGTTTGATCAGTATTTTTTTTTCTTTCACCAAACTGGAGGAAAGTCATATTTGGGCTTTATAAATGGCGCTTTCAGCTGTCAAATTTCTTAAAACGCCGTTGATTCTTGGGGTTGGGGGGGGGGGCATGCCCTTTAAGACGTAAAAATTTATGATCCTCAAACCCCACGTCATCATCCAAAAACTCCATGACCCCAAATTTCCTCTGCCCCTTCACCTCCCCGAGATACAGAATGCCACGATAGCTGAAAACCAAAGCTGCCTATGGACGAGAGCAAAAGACACACGACTGCACTTTGTTTGGTTTCAAAGATCTTAGAACACACAAAAAGGGGGGGAAAAACAAAGCCCACTTTTAGTAGTACAATTATGACAATAAACAAATAAACACTCGTCGTAGCATTCGTAGAGTGTAGTGCAAACCAGTGTGCGGCTACTAGACGAAGAAAAATAATTTGTTTTCATGTGGCCGGGAATCGAACCTGGCACTCCGTTATCTCCCCCTCCCCCTCCTCCCCGCGCTATTACCGGTGAGGTGCTTCAATCCTCTCACGGCAATCGTCACCCTGTACCGTTAGGCGTTTCTAAATAAGTTGAAGGTCGTCATAAATATTTACTAGCACCTGGGCGAAAGAAAGTTAGCGTCAAAACAGAAACCCGGCATTTTAATAAGAGATTTGCTTCCATCAGAAATGCGACGTTCATACAAGAGAAAACGCTACCGCGGTATATATCGGCTGTTATAATCCACCCAAAGCCAAAACTGGTATAAGAGAAGCTGCCAAAAGTTTCCAGAAAGGGTAGGTAGGGCTTTGCAAGTTGTGATATCATTCAGCCAAGGAAAGGCCGCCAAGGTTAGGGCACGTTTACGCAACCACTCGCTTTTGCATTCTCGCAGCTAGAAGCTAGAAATCACCTCAAATTCCAACATGGCGGCGGTTTTATGTCTGCCGCCTCGCAACGAAAACAGCAAATAAAGTGAGTTCAGAAGCGTTTGGGAAAATTGTTTCGTCATGAGGAATTTTTTATATTATTGGCACGGATTATAAGACTGCAAGTATTTACTCAAACGATGTAGGATTTAGCTAATCCATTTAGCATTGTTACCATGGCAATGTCACCTTTGCCATCGCGATTGAGTTCTAGCTGTGAGAATGCAAAGGCGAGTCGTTGCGTAAACGCGCCCTTAATCCTATTAGCCAAGTTAATCGCACCAACTAACACTTCGAATGTCAAATAAAAACTAGAAGGTTGCTACTCGCGGTGGCAATCTTCATCAAGTTTTCATTCAACGTCCGAAGTACTGTTAGTTTATGGTACTTGGGCCAAGGGTTTACGTGACGGCCAATCTCTGATGTTCATACCCGAAAAGCAGGCAACCACAGTAAATGAAGAGAAGAGGAACATGAGAAAGCAAAACGGAGAAGAGTGAAGATAAAGAGGAAATGACGGGAAGAGAAAGGCAAAGGATGATAAGCTGATGACATTTGCGAGAAGAGTCATCCGGTTTACTTTTTTCTTCTTTTTCTTATCACCCGGTGAATTAAACGTCTTTTCCTAAAAGTTCAGAAGTTTTGTAATAATGTTACAATGATGATGTTGCAGAGAGCATTTGGAAGATGGATCACCATTATCCTGCAAATACACGAAGCCGTCATCCTCGTCGTTTCAGGCGGTTATTTTTGCAAAACATTACCAACAAACCCATCACGAACAAGATTTTTGCCGGCCATGAACGAGAGCGCCATTGATAGTCGTTTCGGGGACGCAATTACTGAGTTTCGGTATCGGTATTCGTCATGGGGAGTGAGTTTGCTTATCACAGTTTAGCACCATTCTAAACCAGGGTCTTTCCAAAAGATGAAAACTGCAGCTAAGTTGCGTATTTACGATGCAAATTTATTATCTTTTTCATTGTTGCACAAACTTGGACACAAACCATCTCAAAATGGGTAAACACATCAAGCGCAACGGTTTACTATACTAGAAAGAATCATTTGTTCAAACTATATTGCAGAGACAGCTAAGCAAACCGACAGACCAAACATTTCAAGTTAAATAGCAAGTCTTTGTTGCCCTATCACGTTCGGCCAAATACGAATAAGAACCTGTTACATCCATCGAAATTTTATTACCGAAGGACGGTTCACTTCTGAAACTTTATTACTAGACTTTGCAACTATTTGATCGAAAAAACTACATTGAAAGTATGTACCTGAACGAAATAACGACACTAGGTCAACAATAAATAATTTTAGTTAAGATTTTGATATCATTTTGAGGACACTATACGTCTAAACTCACTTTTAGACGTTAATATCTTGTGGACGTTATTATTTACTCGTTTAAAGCGCAATGCTTTTTAATCTACCTTTTCAACCGTGAAATAACCAACGAAATTATAATTTACAGTGATTTGTTTATGTAGATTTAACTATTGCATTAAATATTTCATCGCATTGTGCTTTATTTCCTATCTAATGGCAATAATACATCCTCTCTGTAATGGAATCCTGTCTTCAACCGTGTAACTTTCATAGCGTGTCCCGGAAGTATTTATTATCGCCTTGGAGAATGGCTCACCCTTCCGCAGTTCGTTGGTTTGAATCCCGGTCACGACACCTTACAAGTCCCTAATAAAGACTTACCGAAGCTTGTCCAGTTTTAGTGCACGATTTTCGGTGTTATGATATTTTGTATCCTTACTCATGTACAATTTACAGTTGTCAGTGAGCATTAGCGTAACATCGTCAAGTATTTTTTATGTTTTTTTTAATCACATTAAGAATAGGCTAGGCGACTGGCTTGCTGGCTGCGTAACGCTCCCAGGATGCCATGCGAGAAGTTGGGAAATACATAGTGACGCCTAGTGCGCGCTTCACGTTAGGGGGAGGCCGCTGGGAAGAGGGAGGCCTGTATGCGAAGTACGTCGTAGATTTTAGAATATGCGCAGAGGGAGTGTTTACACGCAAACTAAATCCCACGGGTGGTTATTGCGTCACGTTTTTAAGACCGAAAGCAACAAAATGGTGGATTTTCAGAACGTAAATTTTCCAACGACTGAAGATCATAAAGGTACGTCAGATAGTTCTTGAACGAATCATGTTTTTACTGCTAAAACTTCAGCTTTTTCATGTTTCTATTCGAGTGCGGCGATTTGGGAGAGTGATGGGGGGGAGACAGAAGAAGAGGGAACGGAAAGGTGGGAATTGGGGTAGTTAAGGCATCTCTGTCTCATAAACTTTGGGGGGAGGGAAAGGGGACTGGAGGGAGATATAATTGGGTAAGCAACGTTGTATCCAAAGGTCTTTATTGTAGTGTTGTTCACTAAGTAATTTTTAAAATGAAAGAATGTGGAGTGGACCGAGGGGGGGGGGGGTAGTAAGTCAAGAACAACAAAAAAAGTGCCACGTCAATTTAGTATTATTATAAAGTAAATAATTCATCCGTCTTTAGACGCTCTGTAAACTATTGTCTTATTAGTAAAGTGTGCTTTTTATGCCCAAATGCGTACGGTTGTTTTAAAATCAATAGCAGTTTCATTTCTATTCTTGATATAACTCCCACAATACTTTACACCATTACCAAAAAAGAAAAAAAAATTTTAAAGAAAACCTGGCGAATATAAAGTTTCCTCTCTCGTACGTGATTTTCGTAAGTTAGGGTATAATTCAGTTAGAGATAATTGGATCCTTTCCCCAACGTCCCCGCTCGCCCCATCTTCAGTTTTTTGACTCCGGAATCCGCCAGCAGATATGCAAACGATTTCCTTATCACGCGCAGCTTTAAGGAGGGAAAAAAAAAGTTCTATTCCAGAAAAATAAAAGTAAGAGAAAAGTCCTTCTCTATTTCAGCCAATCAGCGAAGACCCTTAAAAGAATAATGAGGGGGATAGCATTCACAGAAAGATAATTTTTTTCTTCTTCGTCGTGGTTTGTTGGTTTGCTTCGAAGTTCGAAGGCCCATTATACGACAACCTTTTATTAACCTTCGACCTTTGCTGCATAATTGCAGTCTATACAGTCTTCTGTACAGCGGAAATGGCTGAGAAACTACACCAATGACTTTGTCCGTTTGTTGCCTTTTTCAGCTCCAAAACGGTACCAAGATGGAGACAAACAGTTTCTACCATTAGATTCGGCGACCAAAAATTAGCTAAAGGTACATTCCGCCTGCCTTATAACAGCCACGCGCCGATCGCCACATGCGCATGTTACCATTTCCGTTTCGCGAGACTGTACGTAGTAATCCAAGGCCAACTAAGATATGTAGACGAAACAGCATGAATGCAAAAATTGGTCGACGCAAACCGGAATGATTACTGCATTTTAACATCTCACTTTATGATTTTTTAGGCTAGTATCTTATAATTTTTTTTTCGGCGATCTTAGTAAGTAAGTAAGTTTATTACAATAAACAATTGCAGTAATACAATACAGTATGTGCCCACATCCCACAAGAGCTGATGCCCGCGTGTGGCATGTACGGTACCATACAAGAAATTATAAAACAAAACATTGTATAAAAAGAAAAAGTCGCTGCAAAACTTAAATTACAACATGTAATTATAATAAAATTATTTAACTATAAACGAATTATAAAATAATGGGAAGGTAATGGATTGACAAGGTAAGACATACTTATTGCGAAAGAAAGTTTAGCTTAAAATCTTGAATAACTTTTCTATAGAGTCAGTACTTAAGCCCAGTTGCCATTTATAATACAAGGATTTTTGGAATGGATAAATCTCAACAATTTCTTTTAAGTTGTTTGGTATACTATTGTATAGCTTGCTGCCAAGGAAATAGCTGCATTTATGTAATCTTTCTTTATTTACTTTAGGCTGGATAACGTAGTTGTTCGATTCACTCCTAGTGTGGTAGTTCGTTAGTAAACGAGTTGTAGCATGACCTCCGAAAACGAATTATAACTCGATGCGCATATAAATGGCGAACTGGGTAGCGAATGGGCATGGAAAAATAGGTAGCGAATGTTCATTTTGTTTTTTTTAGATCTATTGGCGTGAATAATTTTAATTTTTACCGCGATAGTCCTTTAAATTTGATCTCATGGTAATTATTGTTAGCAAACGATAAAAAATTAGTACATACACACACACACACACACACACACACACACACACCCACACACACACACACACACACACACACAGATGAAACGTCAAGGCTATTGTAAGCGCGCAAAGGATCATTTAATCGCAGGATGCTAATAAATATAGTTCCCAATATTCAACAGAAAATCTCCTAGACGACACATTTTAAAACGGATTTTTAGCAAGGAATTAACTAACGGTAAGTAAATAGACCTTCTGGGCCATACCTGATGCGGTGGATCGAGAAACATGGCGTTGGGAGGAATGTACTTTCAAGAAACACAGCAATTTAAAAAAGTCGTTACTTCTTTATACCTTATAGGCTTTCTCGATGTAACTCAATGAAATAATAACATTTGAACGTCGCATTTAAACACTACAGGAAGACACGCAACCGTAAAACACCATCCGTGCGTAGTACGGGCTTCAGCTAGTAGCAAATATTTTTCAAAAAATTAACATAAAAATTCAGGGTCTGCATACTTTACGGAACGCCGTCGACGTCAGTGCCTAGAATTTTTGAAAGTCGCCGCTGCCCTCCGAATATTAGCGCGGCGATTTACGTCTCCACCGCCGCCGAAGATTTGTTTGTCTGCGCACACCTCTCATTAGTAGACGAAACCTACTGTAAACAGTTTAGCTTCCGTGGCGCGGAGGTGTGCTTCTACAAAGCTAGTCAGTGACTTAAAAAAACGGATGATGACATCAATCCATGGGTCCAAAGTCTCTCTTTTTAACCGCATTGTCTTCAATTGCACAGTAACAACCAGTTCGACTATATCTGAAATGTTGAGTTTATTTGGCTTCCAATAAAACAAACAACAAACAAAACAAACAAAATAATACCATTAAAAAATAGAAAGTAAGAAACATTTAATTTTCGTCTGTCAGCCGGGGAAAAATATGGGTTGGTCTCCAATGAAAAATAAAATGAATTGCCCTCCCCCTCCCCGACTTCCCAACCAAACAACAAATAATATTAAAAATTATAAACTAGAAAACTTGGAGGAAACCTAACTCGGAATTGCAGACAAAAAAAAAAGCACTGTTGTTGGAAAAGACGGGAAGGGGGGAATTATTTATCAAAGCAGCCCGAAGGTTTGGAGTTGAAGCGCCGTCTCTTTTTCGAGCCGACTTTTTTCTTCTTCCGTTTCTTTTCCGTACCCGAAGCAGGAAATCTTTCTCTTTTTTTTTCTCCCTTTCAAAACGGAACAAACTTCCGACGCAAGAAGAAATCGTACCACCGTAAGAGCACAATGGAGCCAAGAATGTGAACTTCTAAGGACGGCAAGTGAGCAGCAATAATGACGGAAAATTTGCCAGTCATCATGAGTTCCGAGAATTGAACCTGAGTGTTTTGGTTGGGCCTCGGCGCTGCATTATAGACCACCATGCTAACTTTACGCTGTCAAAATCGCTGTTCACTTGCCTTTTAAATTAACAGTTCAGTTTGAGTTGTTCAGTCTGAGTTTATTTTCACTGCAACGTATCAGTCACGGAAGTGACGTATCTAAATGACACAAGAGCAGGTGCCCGCATGTGGGTCAGATGCACACTTAAATGCACACAAAGTGAAAAAATAAAATAAAAAAAAACGAGAAAAATTTCCAACATTCGAAAACAGGATTACTTGCGAGAAATCATGGAAAAAATGTACATTACAAACAAAACCGTCAAGTGTGCCGTAAAATAAGGGTTTTTAAGTTTCACTTTACTTGTTAAAATGTACACGGACAAAAAGGGATGATTTTTAATTGAAATAAGCAAATGTACAATTGAGAAAATTGCAGATGTTTTAGTGCTATTGTGCTTTACGATTGATATTATATGATCCGCAAAGCACAACCGCGCTTAAACATCTGCAATTTTCTCAATTGTACATTTGCTTCTTTCAAGTAAAAATCATCAGTTTTTATCCGTGTACATTTCAACAAGTAAGTGAAACTTCAATCATATAACCTTTTTTTTTTACGAAGAGGGGAAAAACATGAATAATCCACAGAAAACAAGAATAGCACATTCGTACTGTGCCGAAAGAAGCGGGGAAAGTAACAGTTTTTAAACACGATACCGGAAAATTCAATTTTGAAAAAGTTAAAACGTCAGCGTGAAACAAAATTTCGCCATAGGCGGTGCCTAAACCTCAACCCTTTGGCCCAAGTATATGAAGGAAAGAGGAAAACCAGCCACACAGCGACAATTACACAATAAAACATAGCGTAGCACAGTAAGCCACCTTTATGCACTTACGTTTCGTTAGGCTGGCAAGACCTGGATTCGAACTGACAACCCGATCCGTCCGTAAATCACTGAAATAACGCCTTTATGGACATGCACACTCCTCCACCGGCGTAAAGATGGCTTACCGAACTCGTTATTAAGATCACAGGAGTATAAAGGGCTCCACTCGACCGAAAATGCTTGCGACCACAGACACTGGAGAAGAAATGCAAATAAATACATAGGCTAGACGAAGGATTAAATAAATATACACAAATCGGTGTAAATCATATAAAGGAAAGAGGAAAACAAGCCTAAGGGCACGTTTACACAACGACTTGCCTTTGTATTCTCGCAGCTAGAATTTAATCGCTGTGGCAAAGGTGTCATTGCCATGGTAACAACGCTACCCGGTTGTTAGCTAAATCCGACATCGTTTGAAGGAATGCTTGGATTTTTATAATCCGTGACAATAAGATAAAGATTTCCTCCTGACGAAACAATTTTCCCAGTCACTTCTGAACTCAGATATTCACTGTTTTCGTCCATTAAGTTGGCGAATGTTTTGGTGTGTTGATATCACTCCTTTGAAGGGCCGAACCATACGGAACTTGGCAGCCCCTTTTACCAGTTTCGGTTTTTGATATGATACCAGTTCTTTTTTTTTCTAATTGTGTATTAGACTCCATTCCACTACCGCGCAGATGTGTAATAAAGTGGCACGTCAACAAGAAATTGGTTTGCAACACTTTGCTACTACCTTTTGCCTAGAGGCCGAAATATTCTCAACTTAGTCACCTTTTTATAGGTTTTTGGTTTGGTTTTAATTTTCTTGTAATTTGTTTTATTTCGTTAGTTTTGGTGTGTTGATATTATTCCTTTGAAGGGCCGAACCACTCTCAACTTGGTAGCCTCTTCACCAGTTTCGGGCTTTGTTTATGTTACTTTGTTTTTACAGTTGGTTTATTTTTCGTGAATTGGACGTGAATACAATTTCTTTGGCAACGTTGTTTAGATTTATCGTGCTACACTAGTGTGTTTCTAGGCACGCACGTCAGTATACACGTTGTAATTGTCCGAACTTTGGCCGTCCAATGAGAGACGATGCCGACAATACTAACAATGGTTATAACAATATTTTCGTACTTACGCGCCATCCCACGCCATCCGCGTTACATCCCTAGGCTCCAAACCATAAAAGGTACGCAGTTCGTATCGTACTGCAGCCATTCGTTCAATTTCATAGCCGGAAGCCTTCCCGTTATCTCGGTATCGATGAATAATCACCCTATGGAAATTAACATGGGGATGAGAACTAGAATTAGTTAGAATAAGGGCGCGTTCACGCAACGGCTCGCCTTTGCATTCTCGCAGCTAGAAATCATCTGAAATTCCAACATGGCGGTGGTTTTAGCTATGTCGACTCGCAATGAAAACACTGAATAATCCGAGTTCGGAAGCGGCTGTGAAAATTTCGTCAGGAGGAATTCTTTATCTTACTGTCACGGATTATAAGACTTAAAGCATTTACTCAAACGACGTCGAATTTATCCAATCCAGATAGCTTAGTTACCATGGCAACGACAACTTTGCCATTGTGATTAAATTCTAGCTGCGAGAATGCAAAGGCGAGTACTTGCGTAAACCCGGCCTAAGGGCACGTTTACGCAACCACTCGGTTTTGCATTCTCGCAGCTAAAAGCTAGAAATCACCTCAAATTCCAACATGATGGCGGTTTTATGTCTGCCGCCACGCAACAAAAACAGCCAATAACGTGAGTTCAGAAGCTTGGGAAAATTGTTTCGTCATGAGGAATTCTTTATAATATTGGCACGGATTATAAGACTGCAAGTATTTACTCAAACGATGTCGGATTTAGCTAATCCATTTAGCGTTTTTACCATGGCAATGTCACCTTTCCCATCGCGATTGAGTTCTAGCTGCGAGAATGCAAATGCG
The DNA here is from genome assembly GCA_023313725.1 of Lithobius niger. Taxonomy (NCBI): domain Eukaryota; kingdom Metazoa; phylum Arthropoda; class Chilopoda; order Lithobiomorpha; family Lithobiidae; genus Lithobius; species Lithobius niger. The sequence goes on along the minus strand of JAHWFP010001287.1, from coordinate 10,205 downwards.
AATTGGTGCATAAACGCGCCCTAATAGTAGCTAGCTAGTAGCTAGTTACACATTTGCAACGTTATTGAGGGTCAGATTTTGCATTGAAAGCAGCTTAGCTGGCTTTCCTACACGAGTTAATTTTTGTCAGGCGGGATCATTGCTCTTGATTTCAAAACAATTTAAGCTTTTGTACCGCATTATTATTTTCCCCCAAGTACCTGAAATGTGCCCAACTATGCTTCAAGATATAAGACACTGACGCTATGGCGCCGCGCTACAATGGTTTACAACCTCGACAATTGAATTGATGTGATGTTTGTTGTGATGATTGTTGCCTAACTTGGCGCGACACACTAGCGTGTGTCTAAATTTGGTACCAGCATCAGCATGTAATATTTCTAATGATTCTAGGGCAACCGTTCTCAAAATTTTCCCTGAATTTTCCCTGACTTTCTGCTTAGTTTGGATTTTCCGTGACTTTCCCCTGACTTTTTTCACCTATTTGCCTTTAACACGACTTTTCCAGGTCCCGCAAGAACCCAAGCTTTTATGCAGCTTTTCTTTAGTAACTTTAGGCTGAATGACAAAACTATTATATTCACTCCTCGTGTGGCAGTTGGTTACAAAACGAGTTGCAGCGTGTATATTAATTCTGCTGAAGTTAATTAAAACTCTGTAAACATACAAATGGCGGACTGGCAGGATTCCCAGCTGTTGAAAGAGTTGGTTGGAATGAATGATCACGCTGTTTTTTTAAAGTAATTTATACGAAAAATTTTCTTTCGGAGCTCGATAACAGGAGCAATATTAGCATTCATGAAAGTTCCACCCCGGCATGTAATCGAGTATTGAAACTGACTGTCCCACGTAAAAATAAAATAATTTTTAAGCATTTTTAATGAAACATTAAGATAGTACATTTTGCAGAAGAGTGCAGGATTTTAAGTGCATCTCGCAGGCTCATAGGTAGGGAGTGGCCGCAGAGGTCCCCCCACCCCACCCAAAAAATCTTTATATATAATTACACAAAATCCGCAAGGCAGCCAGCAGCAGCCAGCAGCAGCTGCAAGCAGGACATACGAAGCAGTCATCTGCATCTGCAGCGCAGCCAGCAGGACATACGATGCCATCTACCGACCAAGGCTGAGATAGTAGCTGCGCCCAGAACGCAACGTCCAGCAGCGCGAACATACGATGCCATCTACCGACCGAACGGCAACTTAATGGGGGGGGGGGGGGCAGACGGGGGGGGGGGAAGGGGAGTGAGACGACGCGGAATGAGCGAGCGACTCCGCTAGTTCTGTATAATTTCGCAGCTAAAGTATCTCTATGCTGTCCAGGATTGAAGTACGAAAGAGACCGTACGGTTCCGAAATTGAACAGAAACATTTGCGTTTTTAATGGTCTCTGAATCAATGAAAATTAAGTTAGAGCATGCTGTTGCTATGAAATATCTCAAATAATAACTACGTGTCAGTTTGGCCACACTTAAGTAGGTTTCATTATTTTTACTTCGCTGAACGCCTACCTAACTCGAAGGACAGCATCACCACCATTCAAAAGGGGTCCATACCGTCGCCTTAGGACGTCTCCTATACGGCAGTGACACAACGTAGCATTATTGTCTATAACTCTATGCTGGAGTCTTAATGGGTTAGCTGCAAGGGGCACTGCGGAGAGAAATAGAAGGGCGTCATACTGAAACCGATGCTGTTAAGAGTGATTTCTTAGACCTAAAACGCACGATTTTTGTTGTTGGAGAAAACAACGTTATTTTAAGCCTAAGAAATTCGCTCTTCCGTTTTTTTCCCCTCCATTTTTATGTAGTGCACCTTGTAGTTATGCCCTCCAAAACCCATACTGCTGCCAATATGGCGGCAAATGTCACTGCTCTATAGCTGGCTGCGGGCCTGTTTTAAGTTGCGTCCTTTTGTTTTACCGGCCGCCCTATTACATCTTCGGTCAGCTTTAAAATGAGAGTCGGGCGATGGGGGGCCGACCGAGGCCCTTCATCAGACGGAGGTTGGCCACCAGAACCGCGAAACGAAACCGTATCAAAGCCGACCAGTAATCGGATCACGGACTTCTTATCGGATTGAGCACCGAGAAATTCTGTAATTTCGTCACTAATCTTGTAGCGCGTGTAGAGGATGGGCGATAGCGAATTCTGCAAAGCCTCTTGGTTCTCTGCGTGTCGGTTGCTTCCTCCCTTTTCCGCCAAAAATAAAGATAAAAACTAAAAAAAAATAAATAAATAAAACTAAATAAAGAACGTGTGTACAGCTAGAAAATAAAAAAAAGGCTGACAATAAATTCAAGTGTTCTGCAAACCACAGAAAATGATTTTTTTTTATTTACGCGCGGTGCGAAGCAGAACAAGGGAACTTTTCATCCTATGCTGATGTTTGTCTGTCGTCTGTCTGTTCGTTCGTAGTTTGATGTGCACCTACACTCTGAAGACGATGTGTACTGACAGTACACATGAATGTGTGCTTTCTCAGCCTCCACACGTGTTGTGTACTGGCAGTACACAGTCTGTGCAGCGATAGTACACATTCTCGTCACCGCTTGTGTACTACCAGTGCACAAACTGTGTGCTCTCAGTGCACAGTTCGTGTGGAGGCTGAGAAAGTACACATCGTCTTCACAATGTAGCCAAAGCGGTAAAGCATCACAACTAGCGAACGCCTAGCCAATGCTCACATAAAGCATCACAAATGGGCATGGGATTTTCGATGATTTTATCATCAAATATCTACATAATTTAAAACGGGCAGATGCTACTGCCAGTAGAAAATATGCTGGTAGCAAGACGCTTAAAAACACTGCTGCCAGTAAGTCCTATTTCATGTATACTGTAAGAGTGGTGTACTACAACAATAAAATTAGAACAGGATAGCGTGGGAAGGGCAGACGCTTTCCTTCCAATGGAGGAATCGGGAGGGGGGAGACCTCTGGTTCCTCTAAGAGTGCGTAGTCTGAACTGCGGAGCGCCAAGCTTTGTGTGGAAACGACAAACTTCCTAAAGCCTCCCCAATCCGAGCTCCCGGAAACTCATTGCCGGACTACACAAAGAATAAAAGTCCAACAGTTCGCAGTCAGAACTGTGGATGGGCACTCGTCGCGCGGATTTCTTTCTTTAGAACATTTTATTTTAGTTTCATAGCTCTGCGACGAAGTGCAGGATCAACATAATAATAATAATAATAATAATAATAGTAAAATAGGCAAATACAACAAATTTTGGATTTTTTTCCTTATGATTTTTTCCTTCGGATTTTTTTCTGCTTGCCAGTTACCACTGAGAAAGGTTGAACAGCTTCTAAACTCGGCTTGACCCTGCAGCCAGACTGTCCAACCTGGTGGTTAGAACACCCAGCCTAGTAAACGGGAAGTCCTGCGTTCGAGTTCCAGTCGGGGCAGTTGTCTTTTATTTCTTTCTCAGATGTGTGTATCTAGTATTCTCGCAAAGCCAGACTTTAATGCAGATTGTTTGCTTCGTTAACCTAGTCTTTTCTTTCCTTTTTTTTTTAATCTTTGTTTAGGTTATTAGGCCTAGTAGTGCGAATCGTGAAGAGGCCTTAATAATTGTGGACCTAGGAGTTGATTTCTGTTTTTAAACTCGGGCTTAGTAGTTCCAGATAATTACGTAAAGTAGAAAGATGGTAAAGGTATCAAATGAAAAAAGTATGCTTTCCAATTCCTGTAAAAAAAAATCGTAAAAATTAAAAAAAAACGAAAAAACTCGTAAGTAAAATGAAAAACATGGTTAAAAAATGAAAACTGCCACTAAGGGGAGAGCGAATCAGAATGCAGCATTGTTACAGAGAAGATAGTGGGAAACGAGGGCGTGGAACCTCCTGGTTGCTGGAGGTTTGCGGATCTGGTTGAACCCCTGGAAAGGGGATCTTGGCAAGTCCCCACCAGGACTACCGGCCAGTGTAGCGTCAGAGGCTACCATACTCCCTCAGCGACTATGGGAACTATTCTGGCCAATTTTGGATAATCTTTCTGCCTCAACGATAATCGGAGGTTTCCCTGGTTGGCACATCCCTTTACTACATATTTCTTCTTCTCAAAAAGTCTGGTAATGTTCAAAATTGAGCCGGTTCAGCCACAAGGGCATAAAAATGGTTTCGGCTGACTGAAGGCTCAAAGAAATTAATTAAATAAAAAACCTTTTTATTAGAATGTCAACTCGGTAATTGACGAGATGAAACAAGTGCTTCAACAGATTTATATTGAAAAAAAAATCTCAATAGCGCCAATACACACGTTGGGTTATTTATAAAACTTTCGTCCTCCCAACAATTATTACATGCATGGTAAAAATAACACTAAAACTTGATATTTTGTGGCTCATCGGCGATTAATTTCGGCCACTTTATGAAAAGAAACAGTGAAAAACTGATTCCCGGAAAACAAATTCCTGGAGAAAAATCCCCGGGAAAAAATCGCGGTAAAATAGTCCCCGAAAAAAAGATCTCCCGGAAGAATGGTCCCCTGGAAAAAAGATCCCCGAGAGAAAATCCCAAGAAAAAAAATTTCTGGTAAAACGGTCCCAGGAAAAAAAGATCACTGGAAAAAATCCCCGGGTAAAATTCCCCTGAAAAAAATCCCCTGAAAAAATTCCTCCTAACAAATCCCCTGATAAAATTCCGAAATAAGAAAAAAGAATATGATTTCGTGTCACCAAATTGTTCTAAAATGTAATGTGTTTAATTCTAAAGGCATATTTTATCAGTAATAATATAACGAGAGCGTAGTTTTTTATCGATAAATTTTCTTAATCACGAGTTGTATTCCGAAGCTGAAAAAATACCGAGCGCTTGTGCGAGGAATTTTTATCAGCTTGGGAATGTAACGAGTGATTGAGAAAATTTATCGATACTTAAACTACGCTCGAGTTATATATGAAACGAGAATATACCGTCTCTCTTAAACATCAACTTTAAAATAAAACCTCAACTTACATAACGCGGCCTAGTTGTACTGCAGTGGTTTCTCGTTTGAACTCACAATGCCTGCTTGCACGAAATGATTAAAGCGCACAAACTATTGCCAAATGCACTCACTGGTTCGTTTAGTATCTGTAGGAGTCCTATTTTCTACTGTCGTCTCCATAAATAATGCAGTTTTGTTTCCCCAACTATCTATCACAAACCCAACCGAAACCGAAAGTAACTCCGCGTGAAAGCAGATTGTCAGGATGCTTCAACAAAAGTAAATACGTGTGCTGCTCATAGATTTAAAATAGAATGTGATCCGTAACAATATTAAGTTTTACGACATTTGTTATTAATTTATTCCTACAATTTTCGGTTAATTCAAGTACCGTTTATTATTACGGTTTGGGGCTGCTTCGATCGCCACGCTCTTCGTCGTAGCGGCCATCGGCGATAGGCCTAACCGGAATGTCGTAACGCGCATCGGCGGAAAGGTGACTTCAGTTACTATGGTAATCAAAGATTGAACACACATCGCCGAAACGTGAAATAATGTGTCAGTTGACTATCAGGTACGTTGCTTACGTATAGAAATTGGTTTAGACCTAGCCTACCTCATGCAGTTCTTTCGTACTTAATTCATGCAGCGTAAGCCACGATACAGGACGAGTCGAACGTTAATTCAAGATGGAGGGATGATGCCGACGGTTTAAGCTGATAAAATACCGCGTGGTCGTTTAACCGGTGTTAAGGAGGCGTGGTTGGCTGGTGGCTGCCTTTTTTTTTTTTAGCTTCCTATTGGTTAATGGCCGTTATATACTTATGAAGGTATATTCTCATTAGTAAAATGATAGTACACAACGCTCAATTATATTTTTAAAAAAAGATTTCACCAGAATATGAAAATTACATCACCCATCACCATGCTCATTGCCGAATATTTTGGGCCACTGCATAAAGAAAATTCTCAACTGTGATGCGTTCTTGTACGTACTGCTGACATGGACGTTTAAGCCGGTTTTGCAAAGCGACGTAGTAGTTCTTCTTTTTGCCAAGAAGTTTTTCATTTGTGTTAGAGCATACAAAGAAAAGTCCAGGAGTTGGGCCTTGCAAGTATCTACCGTGAGGATGAACATTTCAGTGAGTTTTGTGGTATTTTAGATTGCTTAGCATGTTTGCCCCTTGATGACGTGCCAGAAGGGATGGATTACATAAAACGTAACACGCCTGAAAACGCTCAAAAACTTGCGCAATACTTTGACGCTGTTTACGTAACCCGCCCATATCGAAGAGTAGGAAATGCCAGTAATGGAGGACCAATTAGGATGCGCACGACGCCACCCCTTCCCATCAAATGTGGGAAATGTCCACGATGTAACCGTTGCAGATGGTGAGAGAACAAATAACCAGTGTGAACGCTGGAATCAACGTTTTTTGAATTTGGTGGGACATAAGCATCCAACGATATTTATTTTAATAAAAAAAATGCAGTGTGAACTAGCTTCTGACGAAACAAAATTAGCTCAAGTTCGTGTTGGAGAAGTAACCAAGCAAAAAAAAAGAACTTCTACGTCGCTTTGCAAAACCGGCTTAAACGTCTGTGTCAGCAGTATGTACAAGAATACATCACAGTTGAGAATATTCTGCATGCAGTGGCCATAAAATAATCGACAACGAGGATGGCGATGGGTGGTGAAATTTTGAGATTCTGGTGAAATCTTTAAAAAAAAACATAATTGAGCGTTGTGTACCATCATTTTACTGATCATAAAATATGCCTTTAGAATTAAATACATTACATTTCAGAACAATTTGGCGATACGAACTCATCTTCTTGTTTTCTTATTTCAGAATTTTATCAGGGGATTTGTTTGGAGGATTTTTTCAGGGAATTTTTTCAGGGGATTTTTTTCTCCCGGGATTTTTTTTCCTGGGACCGTTTTACAAGGGATTATTCTTACTGTGATTTTTTTTCGGGGATCTTTTTTCCAGGGGGCCATTCTTCCGAGGGATTTTTTTTTCCGGAGACTATTTTACGGGATTTTTTTCCGGGGATTATTTTCCAGGGATTTTTTCCGGCCCCCCAAAAAAACACACTTTCATTATTGTAAAAAAACCACACCTTAAGTGTACGGAATAACGAAGGTGTAGTATTTTACTGTTTCCTTTGATAAAGTGGCCGAAATTTACCGCCAACTGAGCCACGAAATGTCAAGATTTAGTGTTATTTTTACCATGCATATAATATAATGGTTGGTACGACGAAGATTTTATAATTAATCCAGTGTTTGCATTAGCGCTGTTGAGTGAGGCTTTTTACAATATAAAACTTTGCGATTCGCAGCGGTTTCGTCTGTCAGCCTGTGACACGCACGCAACCTCCTTGCAGTGCATGCTGGGTTTCTGGTCCCAGTGTTCGAGCGCTTCGAGCTATGGCTGCCGTTTGTGCTGAAAAAGGCCGGTCCCAACCTGGGTATGGATTGAGTGCATAGTCGCTAGTGAGACGAGAGAGCCTAGTGAGATTCACATGTCGATAGTAGCATGTCAAAGATTCTGGCTTTTCCACTTGGGTCTCCCTCGCTAAATTGTCCATCTCGTCTTCTTGGGTCTGATAAGTCGGTTTGGGTTCGGAGGTAAACAAGCGAATGCAGCGACTACCTAGTCGCAGCCGAACTTTTGAGCACTTCCGCCACTTTTGGCCCACTTCCGCTTCATACCGCCATTTTTTTATTTTATTTTATTAGTTTTTGTAATTTACGGACGCTGAATCTAATGGTGGAAACCGTTTGTCTCTATCTGGTACCGTTCCATAGATGATGAGCTCACTTGTCGGCTACTTCCAGCTAATTATGGGCCACTTTCGATTCACACTTCCGGTTTTTTTTATATTCCTATTAACAAAGTTTTGGACGCTGAATCTGATGGTGCAAACAGTCTGTCTCTATCTGGTTCCGTTCCATAGATGATGGGCTCACTTGTCGGCCACTTCCGGCTACTTATAGGCCACTTCCGATTCACACTTCCGGTTTTTTTAATATTCCTTTTAACTAAGTTTTGGACGCTGAATCTAATGGTGCAAACCGTTTGTCTCTATCTGGTACCGTTCCACAGATGATGGGCTCACTTGCCGGCCACTTCCGGCTACTTATGAGCCACTTCCGCTTCATACTTCCGGTGTTTTTTATCTTCCTTTTTACTATGTTTTGGACGTTGATTCTAATGGTGAAAACCGTTTGTTGTTATCTGGTATCGTTCCACAAATGATGGGCTCACTTGTCGGCCACTTTCGGCTACTTATGGGCCACTTCCGATTCGCACTTCCGGTTTTTTTTTAAATTCCTTTTAACTAAGTTTTGGACGCTGAATGTAATGGTGCAAACAGTTTATCTCTATCTGGTACCGTTTCAGAGTTGAAAAAGGCGACTTATGGCTGGATAGAGTGACGGACGGACAAAGTCGTTGCTATAGTATTCTTAGCCTTTTCGGCTGCACAGAAGACTAAAGCAAACAAACAAAACAAACTGATTAACAATTATCCATTTTATTGTTAAAGGTAAAAGGAGGGTCAGTTTGTAACTGATAGGCCTATTCTAGTTATAGGGGCACTTGGGTCAACATTGAACACCGGCTTGCATAGCTTTTTTAATAGCTTACAGCTGTTGTTGGAGAAATACGGAGGGCTACCCTAGTTAATACTAATAAGAACTAGGGCAGCCCTCCTTATAAGGCCGGTTTTATAGAGCATTGTTGTGATTTCCCGTTAGCAGGGACCCAAGCTTTCCTTAGATTTAGTTAGATCCAGGGTTAAGAGACATAGAGGCCTAGATCCCATTTGCATGAAAATATTGTGACTGGAAAAATACATGACGTCACCAGTACTGTGCACCTCTGTTGAAAACACAGTTCGGATCATTACTTATACAGACAATTCGGTTTGATAGACATACAAACAAACAAAAGAATTAAGATTATTGGGATTCCCACTGCGGACTTCAACAGAATAAGGTTTATCGGGATTCCGGCCATTTCGGACGTCAATACCATTGCGGACACACCAACAAACAAACAAACAAATCGTACGATGTTAGTTATATAGACTAGGGCAGCCCCCAATATATTTACGGTTTCATAGAGCATTGTTATGATTTCGCATTTGGATTAAAATAATCTGATTTCCCATTAGCAGTCGCCCTAGCTTTTATTAGATTTAGTTAGATCAAGGGTTAAGAGACAAAGAGGCCTAGATCCCGTTTGCATGAAAATATTGTGACGTCATCCGTACAGTGCCTCTTTGTTGAGAACACAATTCGAATCACTAGTACTACAGATAATTCTATTTGATAGACATACAAATAAACGACGTCAATAGAATACGGATTGTCGAAATTCCCACTGCGGACGGAACGTTTCCTTTGGCTGGGCGCTCTACAACTACTTTTCTCTGCGGACGGGACGTGAATATCGCGAATATAGGCACAAACAAACAAATATTACGATCTTAGTTATATAGATTACCGTTAAAATTGCGCATTAAACATGTGTTATTTTTCTTACTGGTATTGAATAAAAATAAAAACAACAATAATTTGAATTTCGACTAAGCGCCATGCTCGGCATCGTAGTTGAGAGGCGGAAACCACAACTAATTCCTAGTTACATTATGTTTCATTCCTTCCAGTCATAATGCTTAATGTCATTAAAACCTTTTCGTTCATTCTTTATTTATTATACCTATTTATTTCCTCGTAAGCGAAGGTATGTACAACACAACAGCGGATTAAACGAGTTAATAATTCCTAAAATTGCGGTATACATTTTCGGTTCCGACTTTCCAGTCTCCTTGAAATAGATCGGCGCAGAGAGGTCGGCTTCCCACCACAGCTGCGATGCTGTGCACACTAATTCCTCTGGGCGGAGCTTTCCTTGTGAAACCGTTTTCTGAGCACAGGCCAGAAATAAAGACAAATTTTGAAATCAACAAAAGGTACAAATATTAAAGTATTAGAAATAGCCCAACAAAACTGAAGACTAAAGGTTGCGGATGTGTTGGGAAAAACATTGCCAGTTAACACAGAGACAGAAGAGCCACAGTCAGGCAAGCTAAGGTTTTGGCCGAGGTTTACCCAGTTAACACAAACAAAAGACAAATGATGCTGCTAAGGAGACACAGAAAATAAAATCCAGGAAAAATGAGGTTTTGGCCGACACGTTTATCGAGTTAACATAAAAGACAGAAGATGCGACTAAAGAGCCACAGAGAATAAAAGTCAGGCAAAA